>PVIA01000584.1:147878-189328 GCA_004024845.1 Tonatia bakeri | reverse complement strand
AAACTAGCTAACGCTTTTCAAGAATATGTCTGTGTTCTACATCAGCTATACCTACAGGACTGTCAGCTCCTCAAGGTCAGAATCTGTAGTAACAGGTAGATATGTTGCTTAGAAAACCTTTGGTGAGTTGAATTTAATTGGACATGGGATTCGAAAAATCCTGTCTGAACAGAGTTAATCTTTGCATCCAAGCTGAGAAGACAGAGCCAACCCTTGAATGAGAAAGGCTTTTCTTCAGGTCCTTTTGCAGGACCTGAAGAAAATCTGTTGACTCTTCTCTATAATAAGATACACCCGGATGCTCTCCCTAGTTAGGGCTGGGCCCATGATGGGAAGAAGGGCAAGAAAGGGCAAACCTGGTTGCAAGCTTTGCTGTCCCTAGCATCCTCTTGCCGGAAAGTCAAAATGGGGCAGAATGATTTGGTCTCTTTCATTCAAACCCTGGTCATAGCCTGAAGCTATAAGTGACTGAACACAGGCACTTCTGATCCTTGAACCAGCACACAAGGCTTCACTCCTACCTTTCCCAAAGCTATATCTTCAACAAATACCCTAAATCCGTATCAATTTAGAGACAATAATAATAAATAATAATAATAATAATAATAATAGCTACCATTTATTGAGCACCTATTCTACCATGTGCCACGCACTGTGCTAGGCACTTTTCGTACAATATCTAATTTAAATCCTCACAACAACCCTGTGAGGTAGGTATTATTATCATAATTTTACATATGAGGGAACCGAGGCTCAGAGAGATTCAATAACTCTCCTATCACACAACCAAAAAGTAGTAGAGCTTGGATTCAAACCCAGAAGAACCTGATTCCAAATCCCATGCTCCTGTGAACTAGAATAGAGGCAGAGAGAGGGAGAAGGGCCAAATTCAAGAAAGATTGTTGGAGTGGAATGGATATGAACTGCTAGATATGGGAAGGAGGATAAGCCCATAAATGTTTCTAGCTGGTGAGCCTATGTAGATTGTGAAGGTAACTAGGAGTGGAATTCAAGAGGTGGGGGAGATGAATTGAGTCCATATGGACATATCCATGGACATGTCCAGTGGGTAATAAAAACGCAGATCTAAGGATTGGAGGGATGTTGGGGATGGAGATACATATTTGAGAATCACCAGCATATCATAGTCAGTTAAGGATATCCAGATGGATGACACCACTTGGGGAGTAAATAGGGAAGAGAAATGGACAGAAGACAGAACACTGGGAGCACCAACGCTGAAGGCATGAGCAATAGTGGAAGAATTCTCAGGAAAGTCAGACATGGAAGAATCTGAGAAGAAAAAAGTACAGGAGGCAGCTCTGTAGTGGTGGCTAGAGGAAGCCATGATCGGCGTTGGGAGCAGACCAGAGCTGCCAGAAGGCAGGCAAGACTGAGTCAAAATTCCAACACAGCCATCACTTACCAAAACCCCCAGAAAGTATTTGTTAAATGAATGAGTGCCCAAATGCCCCCACGCTGGTTTGCCTAAAGCCTGGAATTTAGCACATCTCACTCTTGACAGCCCAGTTCTGAAAACATGAAAGCCTCAGTGAACCAGAGAATTTATAGAAGAGGCCTAAAGAGAATGTCATAATTTGTTTAAACTAGAAAATAAGGTTAAAAAAGAAAAGCCTGGCACTATATCTGGAAGTCCCAGAAGTGTCCCTGCCCAACCATGCTCTGGGCATCGCAGTGACTGTGAAAACAGGAAAGTGTGTGTGTGGCAGGGGGCAGGTGAGAACAGCCTGTCAGTTGTCCGGGGAGTCCTGCTGAGCCCAGTTTATGGGCCCTATCCAGGGAGGAAGACAATGGGGACATATTGGGGAAGCCTGAGAGCTGTGAGGAAGGGGAGAAAGGGCAGAGGTAAGTCAGGGGACCAGCCCCACAACCTAGGAGATTGGAAGAGAGGGGCCAGCCCTCTGGGCAGGGACCAGCCCTGAGGCTTAAGTGGATTTGCATAGGCACCTTTGTGTGTGTGTGTGTGTGTGTGTGTGTGTACGTACGTACATGTGTGTGAAAGAGAAAGAAAGCATGCACACACTCTGGAAAGGTGAGCAGTCTCTCTCATATATGGGCAAGAGGCTGGGACCCTCCCCAGAAGCCTAGTGACTCAACATGAAGTGTGGGTGTGGGGGCTAAATATCCTTGGGAAGCCCTCAGGGGCTGCTGAAGCAGGGTTTCTGGTCTCCTCGGTGGCTGGGCCTCCCCTCGTTTGGGGCTCACAGAAAGTCAAACAGCCCGAAATTCTTGGCTGCTCCAGGCCCAAGGAAAATTGGGGGAGGAAAAAAAGAAAGAAAAGAAACGTTTCAGGCCCAGAGGTGAGATGAGCCTGCTGGTTAGTAGGGTTAGGGGTCTGAAGGAACCACCATACAACTTCAGGCAAGGGGTGGTAGTGGTGGTGGGGTGGAGGGTGGGGTTTGGGGGGGTGGTGTGTAGAGCAGAGATGCTTCCTGGAAACCACTAGATCAGGCAACTAAGGCTCCCACTGCACTTCTGGTAAGGGCTCAGCACAGGCAGGGATAGCATGGATAGTTACTAAAGGTGACCACAGCTGTAGGGTGCAAGAAGCAAGCAAGGGACAATTAGGAGGGACAGATGAAGCAATTTTGTGTGTGTGTGTGTTAGTGTTGTGGGTGAAAGTCAGGAGACTGGCATACATGCTTGAGGAGATAAGGTTAACAGTGAGATGGTGTAGCCAAATGAATGGTGAAAGGGAACTGAGGTGGGGAAAGAGCGGGGGATAAGTGACTGAGCAGGTCCTCAAGGGCACGCCCGGGGTCAGTTCTTCAAGCGTATGCAGGGATGAATGGAGTACAAAGCAGCACCAGCAAGTCCGGTCCCAGGGACACGAAGGATCCTGGGAAGTCCTGTGCAGCTATTAGTGTGCGGAGGGACAAGGTGGGGCTGGTGGCAGGTTAGGGGCTGCAGCAGCGATGGGCACCCCGCCCTTGCTGAGCCCAGCGAGCAGTTAGCGCACCTAGATTTAGTTCCGTTTATTTCCCTTTCAGGTACCAGACAAAGTAAAAAAGACTGGACGTCTGTAGAGAGGGACGCAGCCAGCCAGGTTAGGGGTGGGGAGGAAGGAGGGAAGGGGCCCTGCTCACATCACATCCACAAAGAACTCACTGGGGTTTCCCATGGCCATGCGGAAGGACTGTCTGCTGGCGGTCAGTTCGGGGGGCACTGAGGCCAGGTCACGGCCTGGAGGGGCTCCCGGGGGTCCCATGGCCGCGGGCGGTGGGGGCATCATCAACATGGGGGGACCGTAGAGAGGGGGCACACCAGGGGGGCCATAGCTCGGGTGCGTGTGATGGCTGCGTAGGCTGCTGGCCAGCGAGTGGTGGCTGCGGTGGCTGTGCTCACTGGCGGCGGGCCCTGAGCGCTCACTGGGCGCCCGCTCGCGTGGCCCCCGCAGGCTGCTCCGGGTGGTGTGGTCCGACTCGCTGCCGCTGCCGCCTGACTTCGAGTCCCCGGCCTTCGGGTCCTTCTCCTTCCTCCGGTCGCTGCCGCTACGGTTGGAGCCACTGCTCCGGCTGCCTGTTGGGGATAGGCAGGGACGGGGTGGGGGATGCTCAAGAGCTAGTGGAAGAAGCCTGGGGCTCCCCTGCGGTCCCCCCTCCACATTACCTTCACTGTGCTGACTGCTGGCGCTGCCCCCGCCGTAGCTGTACCCCAGCTCCGGGAAGCCTGGGTGCGGGTTGTAGGGGTGCGGGGGTGGCGGGTACTGGTAAGGGAAAGCCATGGGCCACGGGGCGGCCCCCGGGTGCGGCAAAGGGGCCAGTGTGTCCTGGTCAGAAGCTCCGCTGGAGCCATCGTGATCGTGGAGGGACAGGTTGGCCATGTCTGTGGAGGGCAGGAGAAGGCCGGATGTTGGGACTCCCCCCCACCCCCGTACCCCAATGTCAGAAGACAGGTCCCAGTTTAGGTTGGGTGGGTGCATTTGAGAAGACAGCGACAGCAGTGGTAGTTTCCCACCAGAAGGGGAGAAGGCATAGGCCAGAGATCTCTCACTCCTTCAGACTCCCTCCGCTGCCCAGCAGAAATGGTAGAGAGGGAGCCCCTGCAGAGACAGCCCCAGGGAAACCCTTCTCAGGGGAGCCCCCAGTCACCACTTCCCAGCTTTAATGCCAAACCCTGACCCCGAACTCCAGATCCCATGGAAAGCTCCTGCCAAGCCTTTGGCAGTGACTCCTCCTTCCTCAGTTGACTGGAAGGGGCAAAACTCATTGGGCAATTTCCTCCTCTGATCCTCTATTTCAAGGGTGTCAAACTCTTTTTCATTGGGGGGCCACATCAGCCTTGAAGTTGCCTTCAAAGGACCGAATGTAACTTTAGGAGCAAGGAGCTTGGCACTGCCACCAGGTAGAAACAAGGTATTGGGCAGGACAAAATAAGGTGGAGGGCCAGGTTTGGCCCACGGGCCTTGTGCTTGCCACCTCTGACTTAGAGGGTAAAAAAATGGCAGGGGAATGTGGAATACTGAAATACTAGACCACCACCAGGCACTGCATACCTGCAATTCATTAGGCACAGTACAAAGCACTCTATCTCATGCAAATGTTACCAACACTGATGAAGAAGGTGTTAGGCACATTTTTTTCCAGATGAGCTAACTGCAGTCCACAGAGGTTAAAGGATCAGCCGGAGGTCAACCCAAACACTAGCCAGAACAGAATTTAAAAGTTGCTTACTTTTTTCACATTTCCAAATGAGGTTATTTATAAGGAGTTAAGTAGCAGTTTGGGGAAATTTAGGTGAAATTTTGCCCTCACCTCTCACCTAATACTAAAAAATATACCCATTAAAAGCCAGAATGAACATAGGGTCTTTCAGAGCCTCCCCATGTAGAAGGCAACTGGCCTGAATCAGTTTTCCGGGGCTGCTGGGGCGGGGAGGGCCCAGAAAGAGAGTAACTTAGGTGTCTCCTCTGTGCTCGTCACCCCATTCCCAGCCAGGCCCGGTGCTTCACAGCACTTGTTTCTCTGTATTAACATCTCTTCTTTCATGACTCTGCCTCTCCCAGTTAGTTGTGTGCCACCCGTTAAGGGCAAGGATGCCCCTACCAATGCTGGAACTGCCTGGGATGGAGTATTAGGGGCCACTAGGACCAATGACCTGTCTGGGACACCCCTTGCTCACACCCCATCTGTACCAGGTCCCAGAGCTCTCAGAGAGCTGCAACCACTATAGGGCCCAGCTGCCAGACACAGACTGAGCCCTTTGTTCCAAGCCCTTAAGTAAGCTAGCCCAACCCTCCAGAGGAGAAGAGATAAGGAGAGGGGGCTCTGAAGGGGTAAAGTAGCCAGTGAAGCCTGCCAGCCAAGCCATGAACTTGTCAAGGCCAGCAGCTAGCTTGGAGGGAGGTGGTGGTGGGAAGCAGGGGCCTGCCTTGTCTCATGCTCAAAGAGCTGATGACCATTTCAGCCTCCAGGCTGTTGCCCCAAGGGGAGTGACTCTGCTGCTGGGGCTATGCAGGTCCTCAGCTCTTCCCTTTGAACCTGCCACACTCCCAGTTTAGGAGACCTCGGCCAGTGAGAAGGAAAAGGCCTGTTCTGTGAGCATTTCCCTAAGCTGGGCCTCTGGTGGCCTTGGTCCATGGGTAGAAGATCCAGTAGGCCCCAGGAATGGAACAATGTCTCTTGAGCAAAAGCCACAGCTATTCTGAAAAGCTTTATGTGTCCCTGGAAATTTGGAGGCAGGGCTAAGGATGACAATAACCACATTTAACTGAGCCTAAGAAATCACTGATGTAAGATGCACTCAATTTCAAAGATACTGAAATGTGAAAAAAAAAAAAAAGAGTTCAATCTTAGAATCAATTAGATATATGAATAATGGACAACTTTTTCAGGGCACTTGCTGTGGACCAAACACGATGCTAAAAGCATTATATACATTGTATCATCCTCAAAACAGCTCTATGAGTTAGGTTCTACTGTTACCTCCACCTTACAGATCAACAAGTTGAGGCACCAAGAAGCTGTGTCACTTACTCATGTTCACCCACTAAGGGTGGAGCTAGAATCTGAACTTGGAACTATTTAACTCAAAAACCATATGCATCTATCACTACTCCATGGGACCACAGTGGAGCTGCTGAGGGCCAGGGACCGACCCTCCACAAGGACCTGTGCTCTGCGAAAGAGCCCTAGTCCCTAGAATCTAATTGGAAGCATTTTAAGAGTTACTTTTTGGAATTCTGCCAGCACCACAGGACTGACAGAAGGTCCCCTCAGGCAGAGGTGGCTGCTGGGGGAGGGTTTCAGCTGTCCTGTTTCAAAGACTCCCTTTCCCTAGGGCTGTCCTTAGGTTCAGAAAGAGAAGGGGGGTGGGGTTCCATGTAGACCTCTGTTGCTTAATAACCCTCATTGGCTCTGAACTCTTTAAGGATCAAGTCCAACTTCTCAGTATGGCTAGCAGAGTCCTCTACAACCTGGCCCTGGTAGTTTCTCCAGCTCTATCTTGAGGCAGAGCCCCCCAACAGGGGTCTGAGAAAGCTGTGGACCTGGGGCCTTGGGCCAGTCCTAGGTCCTGCCCTAACAGAACCGGGTTCATGCTGGGAGGCTGCACAGGGACCAAGGACAGGAACTCTAGCTTTGCTGAGACAATGTTTCTGTAACATCACACACTGGTCAGCCCTGGATGGTGGGAAGAACAAGGGCTCTGGGGCCAGAAAGACCTGGACTCATGGCATAGCCCTTCTGCTTCCAGCTGTGAGACCCCGGGGTAGGCTACGTAACTTCTACATATCTCAGTTTCCTCATCTGCAAACAGAAAAAGTAATCCATCTACCTAGGGGTGAGAGGAGGTTGTGAAGACTGAGTGACAGAGTGAGATGACGCTTTAAAAACAGTCAGCATGGTGCCAGGCACAGAACAAACACTTAGGAAATGCCAGCCCTCCCGGGGGATGCAGACAGGTGGAGAAACTGAACTGGGCTCAGCTTCCACCACAAGAAGCTTAGGCCTTGAGCTGGGCCCCCAGCTCTGCTGCCCCCTCCTCTGTGTTCCCTGGTGTTTGCTGCCACATCCCTGGGTACCACCCCACTCCCACCCAGGAGGCAGGGCAAGGAGACAGAAAGGCACATACTGCCGCAAAGGTCGCCGAAGATGTAGTAGCACTGCTCGGAGAAGGTGATCTTGTTCACCGTGTGGCGGATGAAGCCGGCTTTCAGCAGGTTGCTGGCGTACTTGCGGGCCTCCCGCCGGTCAGTGAAGCCTTCCACATTGCGGTACAGCCAGTCTACCACATCTGAGCCTGGGGGCAAGGCCGCCGTTTGATCGGGAAGCCCACCTGACTGGGGTCAACTGGCCTCACAGAGGCCACGAGACTGGGCCTGGTTCCAGCCCAAGGGAGTTCTTGAGCCCCCAGCCTGTCCTGCTCCCTCACTGCCCACCCCCTCCTTTGTCCCACCATGGGGACCTCTCACCGATGAACGCGTTGGGGATAGTGATCTTGAGCCACATGCGGTCTCGGACCTCCAGGCCTGATTCAGGGGAGGCCATGGCTTTCACGATGGCAGCCATGTCACTATGGATGGACAGGTGGAAGTCGTCTAGGCCTGAGGGTGGGAGGTAGAGTGGTGAGGCAGAAAGGGGCTGTGGATTAGGCAGACAGGAGTTTGCATTCCAGCTCTACCACCTAATAAATATGGACCAGTGTTGGGCAAGTCACCGACTTCTTGGACACTCAGTTTCCCTGTCTGTAAAAACAGGGACTTTAACATCTATTTGACAAAAATGTTTGATGAGAGTTAAATAATGTAAATGAAGGTGCTTAGTATAATGCAAAGTGTGTGTTATAATGAAAATGGCAGTCACTGCATGCTTAGTTTATGTCACACACTGTGACCAACGCATTACTTATATCCTCCCACTAAACCCCCAGGAAGCCGGCAAAGTGCACATCATCAGTCCCATTTACACGAGGAAGCTGAGGCCCACTGGGTGCTCACTACTGGTTCAGAAGCACACACTGTTCAGTGAGGGTCAGGAGTCCACCGAGGGAAGGTGCAGTGCGAGGTGGCTGAATGAGCTGAGTCCCCTCTCCGGCCCCTCTGACTTTCAAGCAAGAGTCTCCACGTGGGCCTTCGTCAGTCCCTCTCACCTGGGCCTGTCTGCTGGGGCCAGGGGACAGGGCTGGACACTCACGCTCTGTGTCAGGGATGGAGCTGGTGATGGAGGAGCTGGTGGAGGTGATGGTGCTCAGGGAGGGGCTCATGCCATAGGCAGGGAAGGTGCCAGTCATGGCTGCAGTGTGGGAGACCCAGGCCGCAGGGTCGATGGGCCGGATGGGCTCGCCTGTAAGGGAGGATGAGAGGTATGGGGCTGCCCACCCTGCCCAGCGCTGGGTCAGCATGGTAGGTGTGAGGGTTCAGGGCAACACAGAAGGCAGGAGAGACAGGGGGCGCGAATGCCAGGCACCAGTGTAGGGCCGAGGCCCCCATCCACTTACTCCTGGGCAGTGTGAAGCAACCACGTGGACTTGGGTCCCAGCACTTGGCTACAGTCAGGGTGATGGGCCTGAAAGCAAGGGTGTCCCTAGTGAGGGTGGGTTGTGTGGAGGCCAGACCAAGCCCCTCGCCTGTGAGCCAGAATGCCGGCCCCGCCTCTGCAATGCCCCATCCCATCCATACCCCGGTTTGTGTACAATCTCCCGCAGTACCCGGACCGCGTCATCATTACTCATGTTCTCAAAGTTGATCTCGTTTACCTGGGAAAGAGGACCAGGAGTGGGGTAAGCAGCTGTGCAGGGGCAGGGGTTAGGGCAGCTTGGTGGATCAGGGGGTCTCCCCCCACCAAGAAGGGGCCTCTGAATAGAGTAGGAAGAATGTGAGGGTACAGAGGGCGCATCTCCCCAACTCCCTATCCACATCACCAGCCACGGTGGACAATGGTACCTGTAACAGCATATCTCCTGGCTCGATGCGTCCGTCAGCAGCCACGGCCCCGCCCTTCATGATAGAGCCGATGTAGATCCCTCCATCACCGCGCTCATTGCTTTGGCCCACAATGGAGATGCCCAAGAAGTTATACTTTTCTACAGGGAGTAATAAGACCTTGAGTGGGGAGAGAGGTTCCTACCCAAATTCTGAGCCCCTTATTAGAGAAGAGTGGAAAGGGATGGAAACTAGCATTTATTGAACGGAATCAGGCACCGTGTTCAGCATGCTCAAACAGGCTTTTGTCTAATCCTTACTGGATGTGAGGCAGGGGTTCTCAGTCCCATTTTACAGAGTAGACAACTGAGGTTCAGAGAGTATGAGTGACTTCTCTAAGCCATTAAGTGGCAAAAACCAGTATTCAAACTCAGATTTAAATTCCAAACAAAGTTGGGGCTTTTTTCACTACACCCAGCTATCTCCTAAAAAAATGTACTTAGGGCAGAAATCAGACAGTAAGAATGCAATGGGTGAAAAACGGAGAGGGGGAAGGAATCACAGATCACTTCCTCCAGAAAGCCTTCCCTGATGCCTTTCTTTGCTTCCATAGCTCTCTGTGCTTCTCTCTATAAGAGTCGTGATCATGAGATACTGAAATAATCAGTTTATGTTTATGAAAGGGAACTCCTTGAGGTCAGGGAACATATCTTGGGTCTCTTTCAACTCCTTGGGTCTGCCCAGTGTCTGGCACATAGTAGGTACTTGAGAGTGTTGTTTCACCAGACTCACCCATGTTGAGAGTCACGGTGATGATGTTGAGTGACATGGTGGAGTCCGTGATGCTGCTGAAGGACGAGGACTGAAATAGACAGAGACTCTGAGCAGCAGGCAGGGGTGGCAGGAACTCACTGCTCCCCACTAGCTCCCCCACAAGGTGAGCCCACAGCACCAACTCCCTTCTAAGGTTCTAAACACTGACCCAAGGGGAGGGGATCTAAGGAAGCACAAGCCCTGGCCCTGCCTCACCCACCCCTAGCATCCCAGGTCCCATACCCGCTCGATCCGGGAAACCTTCTGCTTCCGCCGTCGCCGCTTATGTCTTCTCATCAGGCGGGAGGCACTGCTCTGCTCTGTAGAGCTGCTGAACCTGCGGGGCCCACAGTCGTTCCCCACCAGGCTGGCCCAGCCCTGCCCCATAAGAGGCACTGCAGGGCCCGGGTCCCCAGCACAAAGCCCACCTCCCTCCCAGTTTCCTCAGGGTTCAGGGTTCCTCAGGGCTCACCTGCCCCACAGTACCCATGAAACCAAAGCCCCACCTGCTGGTGGAGTCGTCCTCCTCCGAATCAAAGAAGCTGGTGGTCTCCAACTCGCTGCTCATGAGGGTGGACGAGCTGTCATAACCCCCTGGTTCTCGCCGCCTCTCCCCCTTTGCAGTTCCATTTAGCCGGGCTGCTGCAGGGGATGGAGGCAACTGGAGTCACGATATGCAGTGCTCAAGGGGAGGGAGGAGAGAGGCACAGGCCAGGAGCTACCCTGGGGCCAGTGCTCAAGGAGTTGGGCAAAGAGGTGGGCAGTTGAGGAGAAGCTGTGGGGAGGGTATGGGTGTGGGGAAGGCGTAGACGCACTGTGCTCTGGGCCGTCCCTCCGGCGCGGCCGCTCCCGTTGGGCAGACACCAAGGAGTCCGTCTCTGTGTCATTGTCCAGGTTCTCCTGGCTGCCCCCTCCAGCATGAGGGCTGCAGGGAAGAGGGGACTTGGTGGGAGAGGGGGCAGGCTGGGGGCTCCCTCCCCCAGCCCTGGGCTGAACTGACATGGCCCTCCCCCATGGGCCCTCCCCACTCTTAGGTCACACTCACTGGAAGGAGGGGGGCCGGGAGTCTCCAATGCCTCCTGTTCGCTCCATGGGCGGTGGCAGCTCGGATGGGTTATCAGCACAGAAGGGCGCTGGCTCTGGGTGTGAGCCCTCAGCTGACACCAGCTGATGGGGAGGAAGTAGGTAGGTAATGTGGCACCAGGGTGCCTGGGAGAAGTACGACCGTCGGCGTCTGGCAGGGCATGAAGACTTGGGGAGAAGGAAGCAGGGGACGTGGAGGGAGAAGAGACAGGGTCATGCAAGGACAGCAGGCCCACTGCCAGGTTGTAGGGTGGCAGGGAAGCATGGGTTGATGAAGTGGAACGGGGACAGAGAACAAGGGTCCAAGGCAGAGGTCAGCAGGTGATGGAGGGGAACCTGAGGTAAGGTGCCACAAAGGTTATAGGAGACAATTTTGTCTGTGATGTATGTTTCTGTATCTGCCTTTCCCCTTTTGTACCACCCCCACACTTTTTTAAAATTAAATTTTATTTATTTATTTTTAGAAAGAGGGGAAGGGAGAAACATCCATGTGTGGTTGCCTCTCAAGTGCCCCCTGCCGGGAACCTGGCCCACAGCCCAGGCCTGTGCCCTGACTGGGAATGGAACCAGCAACTCTTGGGTTTGCAGGCCGGCCCCTCAATCCACTGAGCCACACCAGCCAGGGCCCACTCCCACACTTTTCATCAAAGCTTTAGAATCTTGGGTAGACTCAGATATCGAAGCATAAAACCATGAGCTACAATCTTAGCGATGGCCTTCCTCCGTCCAGCCCACTGTAGGAACGTGAGCGGAGGGAGGGTTGAGGAAGGGTCCTTACCCAGGACACCACCCGGCCGTTGAAGCAGGGCAGCTTGGCATTGTCATCCGAGATCTCCTCCTTCACCACTCTGCAGGGGAAGAGGGAGTGTCATGAGCTTTCTGGGGTAGAAATGGAGGCGTCTTTATAACCCCAACTCTCAGGGACTCGATCTAAACTGGGAGTCAAACCCCCAGTCCAAGCCTGTCCAATGGGAGCAGGGGTCGGGGGGACCCAGCTGCCTTCCTGGGGTGTCCTCTCAGTCATCAGGTGACTGCAAACTGTCCCCCATGAGTACAGCCACTCCCTAGAATCTCAAGAGCACTTTACTCATCCCCAATGAGGCTCTCATGCGCGGGACTTTTTCTTTCCCTCTGACCCTAAAAACTAGGAAAAAGCACACCTCATTACTATCCTTCCCTTCTCAGTTGGGAATCCTGACATTCTTCTAGGAGGTGTGGATGAGGAATTTAAGGAAATTAGGAAAGAAAGGGGAGAAGGCATTTATGGAACATCCTCCACTGCCATTATGATAATAGTAACAGTTGCTCTCATTTACTGAGCATGTACTATGGGCCAAGCACTAAATGAACACTTTACTTACAACTTTTCATGTAATGCAGCAATGCTGTAAGAGAGATACAGGCGGGGAAGTTAAGGCTCAGTAGGTTCAGAAATTCACACC
The DNA here is from genome assembly GCA_004024845.1 of Tonatia bakeri. Lineage (NCBI taxonomy): Eukaryota > Metazoa > Chordata > Mammalia > Chiroptera > Phyllostomidae > Tonatia > Tonatia bakeri. The sequence continues at coordinate 177,109 of PVIA01000584.1, read as the reverse complement.
AGTAATAAGTGAAGCTCTGGAATTTGAATCCTCGTCAGCCTGACTTCAAAGCCTTTATTTCCACCAATTATACCATCTTATCTCCTTACGGTTATAATATATAATCTTCCATCAGCCCCACAGCACGGACAATATGATCCCCATTTTATGAATAAAGAACTGAGAAACATTCAGTAACCTGTTTGAAGTCACAGAGCTAGAAAATTAAGTCGGAGCTGGGACTCAACCCCAAGGTTGTTTGACTCCCAAACCCACACTCTTTCCACAGCATTTCACATTCTTTCCTGCACAATGACAGAGGTGACATGGGTCTGTGGACGGTGGGCTACAGAAGACAGTGATGTGGGTCAGGGAGGTGGGAGGAGGTCACAGGCCCGCAGTGAGGCAAGGGGTCAGATCATGACTACAGTTTGGGGCGAACGAAAGAAACAGGAAAAGCTGGAAGACCCCAAGGCTGCATCAAACACCAGGAGTACAGAGCTGGAAAGACATGATTAGGGGCAAGAGGGAGACACATGACCGGAGTTGTGAGCAGACAGGGAAGACAGCAAGGAGGCTGGGAAGCCCAGTTCTCTCTGTTCTCAAAGAGCTTCTGCCCGGAGCTGGGAACGTGCTTGGCTCCTTGTGATGTTCACATTCTTGGACTCACAGCCAAGTTTGAAGGCTGAGCCTACCCCCTTCCTCCCATTCAGCTCTGGCTCTTCCACCATTTCCAACCCCACTGCGACCCCAAGAAAGCAGCTCAAATCATCCTGTTCAGGGCCATCATGGCAGAAAGCCTGGAGACAGAACAGGCTGGAAAGAAGGGACAGAGAGGGAGGTAGCTCAGACCTATCAGCCAGTCTGGCTATGGGGTACCCTAAAGCTTGCAGTCCCCTCTGGGAGTTGTGGCTTAAAGGAAAAGCGGGTATGTGGGCCACACGGCAGGGACTCTGTGACCTGCTTTACAGAGGGTCTCCGTATGGTGGGAAACTGCTGCTTAGTCCCCACAACCCCCTCCCCTAGCAGGCCCCACCACACAGCTCCAGCCACAGATGTTTCCTCTCTTTCTGGGGGTCACTGACAGGTCGCCAAGGCTTTGCTGACTCACAACGATCAGCTGATCTTTGGCAGCCTTGGGGGACCTCAGACAGGCCCCTACCCCCCACAGTAGAGCTAAATGGCTCAAGGTTCCATTACACACACACACACACACACACACACACACACACAGACACACACAGACATACACACACCTCTAATGCAGTCAGTCAATTCTGGGTTCAAATTCCAGTTCTGCTACTCATTAGCCCTCCCATCTTAGAGAAGTTTAACTTCCCAAGCCTTTGTCTCATACTGGTAAATGGGATGTGTACATGCCTGGCACGGTCCAGGCATACAATAAAAGCTAGTTTCTAACTTTGTCAATTTTTAGCAGGATCCATACTCCCTTTCTAACTAGGTGTACGTTTGTAAGGGCAGGCACCAAACAAATCTGCTCGTCATTCATTGTTCATGCAATTAAAAAGCCTTTGCTGAGAGTCCAGTGAGTTTTAAGTCCTGTACTTGCCATTGTATGAACCTCAGGAAGCTTCAGACCTGGAGCCTGCCTGGCTCTCAGAGGCTACCGTCCAGTGGAAGTTCACATAAGCACACTGTGTGTGGGAAGCAGTTAGAGCGGTGAGACCAGCAGAGGTGTTCACTGGACAGACATCTGCTGAGTGTTACTTATATAGCAGCAGGTCCTGGCTAGAAGCAAGGTAGGTACACAGATGAATAAAATAAAGTACCATAACTTTCAAAGCTCAACCCAGACAACAGGAGAATTTGGACATGGAAAGGCCAGGGGAAGAAGCGTGGTCCAGGCAGAAGGCTCAGAGACAGGACACTGTGTGACATGGAGCAGGGGGTGACATAATTAGTGGCCCCACTTCCCATGGTATCCACTCCCACAGCTCAAGGCCACTCTAGCAACGGGTACCTTGTTCTTCTATCCACTATCTTCTCAGTGCTAAACAAGCTTATTCTTCCTCCATTTCCCAAATAATTTGAGAGGGTTGGGCCTACCCTGAGCGTGACAAATACTTCTGGAGACCAGATGGGAGGTGGGGAGTCCTCAGGCCTCACAAGCCAGTACCCAAGAGGGTGAGCCTGCAGAGAATGGAGAGACAGCGGCCTTCCTCCCCTGACCCACTTTCCCATGTGTCAGCAGGGGTCACTGGCCTCTGCCTGACCCTCCCCTCACAGTGCTGGGGTAAGTGGCAGCCCTATCTCTCTACAGTCTGCCAAGGCTCAGCATCTTCCTCAGAGAGGATGCATCTGTAAAATGGGGATAATAATATTACCTACAGTTGTGTGATTCCAGCCTTAGACTTTGAAGCCAGATTCCTGATGCTGAATCGAGCTCTGCTACTAACCAGCCAGGCTCTGTGAGCTTGGGTCAGTTACTTCAGGATTCTGTGCTCTAGTTTCCTCATCTGTAAACTGGGCGTATTACTAACTGCTTTATAGGGTTGTTAAGAGGAATTAAGTGAGTAAAAATTTGAAAAGCACTTAGATCAGTGCCTGGTACACTATAAGAAGTGCCATAAAAAGAGTTTGTTAAATAAATGTATAAACACACACATACACATTCCTCTATTCCTCCGCAATTAGTCCTCTGTGATAACCCTACCAGGTCAGCTCATTAACCCTTCTGGGGACAAAACCAAAACCAACTTCCTCCACTTCACTTTTAGAATTGTTCTCAACCCTGTTAAAATGGCCCACTCTGATATTTTGCAAAGGATGTTTCAAGTTCTGGTGATGTATGCAAGATGTACTGAGGAGTTACCTGAATGAACATGGTTTAATTCAATAGTTAATATTTATTTTTAACATATTACAGAAAGAAATAGAAAATAGAAAATCAGATGGGTGATTGCATACTACTGATTTGGTCAAGGTAAGAAAGAGTGAGTGGACTGACAGTGAATTTAAAGAACGATATTAAGTCAACAGCGAGTGGATGTGATGGGGGCCCCCCTGTGACTGCAGTTAGGACTGGCTTGACAGCAGCCTGGGGAGAGCGCAGCCGGCCCCAGGGTAGCTAGCCCCAGAGCGCTGGACTCCAGCTGACTTGCCCCAAGACCATACCAGTATCTGGCTTTCTCCTAACTCTGTTCTTCTCTTACCACCACTCCTGCAGATGGATTCACCCCTCCTCAGATTCTTCCAATCAGGGGTGTCTGTCTTTGGACCAAGGCCAGACAATGATTATACACCAGGACCCCCCCCCCCCCCCCCGGCCCCGGCCCAGCCGCCAGGGGTAAGTGTAACAACAGAAACAAGAAGAGTTAGAAGCACTTTCACACATATGAGCTCTTGGGCTCATCAAATCCTGAGTTCGAGGGGGAAAGGTGACAGCAAAACATGCCAGGCAGAGGAGAGAGAAGCTGCTTGCTTCCCAGGGCCAGGAGAGCTGGGGTCATGGGAGAGAAGCCAGACTGATGGACACTGGGGGGAGAAGACTGTCTTCCCTCACTCAGCCTTGGCTCCAGGGAGTAGTGCAGGCCTCAGGCTAGGGCCAGAGAGGCTGCCTTCAGGACTGGAGGGCCGGGGAAGGCCTTCCCCACAGGCCTCCAGGCCCAGCGCCCAGTTAGTGTGGGGGCCTCCTCCTCCCCCAGTCCCCTAGGAGTTGGGGTGGGGGCGAGGGGATGGCCAGGAGCCCGCTCCCAGGCCAGCTGCTACAGAACCTTTCGGCTCCAACATTCCATCCCTTCTTAAAGGGGAAGTCCTTGCTCCCAAACTGCCTGTCCAAGGCCCCATAGCTGGGTGGAGGAGAGGACCCGGCCAGGAAGGGAAGATGAACACCAAGAGACTCTTCCAGATCCTCCCATTCAGGCTCTGAGGCCCTTTCCAAGGCCACCATCTGGAGGAAAAAGGCCCCAATTCCGAGAGAAAATCAGCACCTGGGCTAGTGGGGGCTCCTCTTCAGGGGCCAGGTACTCTGCTCCTTTGACAACATCCCACACACCCCACAAGAAAAGGGGGAGCGGCTAAATAAACATCAGGTCTGCAGGCCTTAGCATACAGCCTGGCGCCGGAGCACCCCTCGCTTCCCCCTCCCCTCAGTTCAAAGTCCCACAGCACAGCCCTGAGATGCCCGGTACTCCAAATATGGCTCGGAGTTGTGGAGCTGAAAAGATGGAGAAGGAGAAGGCCGAGTGCCAAACACCCCAAGTCTGTGTTAAAAGGTGGCTCCTTGGGCAGGAGGGTGGGGGTCTCCGCTCTAGAACTGGGTGGAGGGCGGGGGTGTGTGTCTGTCGGTGCGGGCCGCTTGTCTCTGAGAGGTAAGGGGGCTTCCCGAGCTGGTACTCTGATTGCTCATGGGGAGTTGGACGTCCCCCTAAACTGGAGGGGGCGGGGGCAAAGTACCCACAAGAGCGAAAGGAGAATCCCTAGAGAGGCTGGAACTTCGGCATCTGAAAAAAAACCAAGGGGAGCCCAATGGCCGAGTCGCCCCCTAGAATCCAGAGCAGGGTTAGAAGCCAGTGTGGCAAGGGGAATGCAAATTGGCCGAGTGGCCGCTAGAAGCCGGAGGGGCCGGGGTCTCCCGGAGGCGAGATGGGGGCCATCCTCACCCGAAATCATCGTCCATAGACTTGAAGAAGAACTTATAGCTGGGTCGCTGCAGAACGCCCTTAAAGTCCGCCAAGGTGACGCGCTCAGCGGGCAGGGGCAGCTTCACCAGGTACGGCGTCTCCTGCCCATCCAGGTGGTAGATGATCTTGGTCTCGCCCATGGCTCCGGCCTCGGGCCCGGCCGGGCCGGGCCTCTCGGGCGGCGGCGGCGCTCGGCGCGGCCCAGTGGCTCAGCCCAGCTCCGCGGCCAGCCACGGCGCCAGCTCCCTTGTTCTCCGGCCGCTCCCGGGTCCCAGCGCCGCCTACCGCCGCCGCGGCCGCCGCTTCCGCTCCCCACTCTGCTAGATCAGCTAGCTACGGCGACTCTTCCGGTGGCCGTGGCCCTCCAGGGTCTGGGCTGCGGCCCGGCCCGCTCCCCTCCTCGGGCCCCGGCGCGGCCCCGCCCCGGCGCGGCCCCGCCCCCCAGGCCGTCGTGGAGCCGCGCTGGCCGCGCAGCAGATGGCCTGGCCCTCAGCCGGGCCCGCGGACACCCCGCCCACCCGCCCGGCGGCGCTTGCCCGGTCCTGCATTCCGGTCCCAGTCCCCCCGGGAGCTTGGTAGCCCTCGCCGAGGTCCCCAGAGAGGGAAGGGCCGATGTCACCAGCATGACCGTGTTGCTGGACTCTTCAAGACCCAGGCTCAGGACCCAGCGGGGATCGGTTGCTCCTCTGCAGCTGGGAGGGGTGTAATGCAAAGGTCGCTTTGGTCCCCAGAGGTGGGTGGGTGGATGTTCTGACATGTATCACTGGGGGAAAGTAACCTCGACATGCCCTTTAGGGTCTGTTAAGAAACATAGCTTCTGTCATTGAGTCTACCAAATGGAGCTCCTTGAGGACAGAACAGGTTCTAGTGGTGATTCCTTCTTACAACCTTAGTACCTAGGTGCAAAGCCGTGGTTTAACAAATGGACTGAATGCAGAATGAGTGCATGAATGGGCTTATGACTGGGACAATAAGTCTCAAACCAGAACTGGGCACAATCGGTTCCTAACAGACCTCCTCACACCTTCGCTTTTAAATTTAATTTAAAAATTTTAAATTGAGTTTTAGAGAGAGAGGAAGTGGGGGGGGAGAAAAGAGAGAGATTGAGTCTATTGTTCCACTGATTTACGCATTCATTGGTTACTTCTTGCATGTGCTCTGACCAGATTGAATCCGCAACTTTGGTTTATGGGGATGACCCTCTAACCAATTGAGCTATCTGGTCAGGGCCCCTTTAGCTTTTAATTAATTTAATAAATACTGAGTACTTACTTTGTGCAAAGAATACTGCATGAGATACTGCAAAAACAAGACAGATAAGGCTTCCTTCAGGACCTTTACTTATCTGGAAGGAAGCTTGTAAATAAACTTCAGAACAACAAATGCTATGAAAAAGATAAATTGGAGTGATGTGATGCCACAGGGGAAAGAGGATTGTGGGTGGTCAGAGAACACCTCTTCTGTTTGAGCTAAAACCTAGAACTAACGAGGAAGCAGCTGTAGGAAGGTCTGGTCCGTAGGAAGAGCATTCCAGGCAGAGGGCACAGCCAAGTACAAGGGCTCAAGGCAGGAATAACCTGGCCAAATCTGAGGAAAATAAGGCCGTTGTGACTACAGGGATAGCGTTAGATGAGGCTGGAGAATGGACTGGACCAGCTCATGTAAGTCCTTTAAGGTCACAGTAACAAGTGAGGACTCCTCCCACGCCACTTTGTACATTATTGCCAAATTAGCATTTCAAGAGTAAGTACTTCTTTCAGACACCTCTTCTGCTCAGAAACTTCTCCACATTCCCCAGTGCTTTCCAAATATTCTTAGTGTGATATTGCAAGCCCTCCATAATCTAACCCAGGGATCTCCAACCTCTGGGCCATGGACCAGTACCAGTCTGTGTCCTGTTGGGAACCTGGCCAGACAGCAGGAGGTGAGCTTGAATGCAATGTGCTTGAATCATCCTAAACACCATCCCCATCTCCCCCATCCCTGCTCATGGGAAAATTGTCTTCCAAGAAACCAGTCACTGGTGCCAAAAAGTTTGGAGACCATTGATCTAACCTATACCTTCACAACCCTTTATTATATCCCGGCTAAAATTTTGACTTCAACAAATTAACTTATTAGCTAACTCCTGCATAAAACTTATATTTCCATTTCATACTCTTCGTTTTTATTTTTAAAACTGAATTTATTGGGTAATAAACATTGATTAGTATAATTATGTAGGTTTCAAGCATACGATTCTATAATACGTCATCTGTATGTTGTATTGTGTTCACCCCCTATTTTCCCTTTAAATTTCTATCAAAGCAGTGTGTGTGCAGAGTCAAATAGCATTAAGCTTTTTTTTTAACATTTTGTAATTTTTTTTTTAAGATTTTATTTATTTATCTTTAGAGAGGGAAGGGAGGGAGAAAGAGAGAGAGAGAAACATCAATGTGCGGTTGCTGGGGGCCGTGGCCTGCAACCCAGGCATGTGCCGACTGGGAATCGAACCTGCGATGCTTTGATTCGCAGCCCGAGCTCAATCCACTGAGCTACACCAGCCAGGTCGCATTAAGCTTTTAATAGCAATCCTATCTCATTTCCCTCCCCACCCCAGTATTGTTTTTTTTTAGCTCAGACTAATTACTGATTTGTGCATTCTAGACATTGCTTATTGATTTCTTATAATGATTGATACATTTTTCTTCCACTGCCCCCTACCTTCTTAACATAGTAAAATCCCACTTTTTGGTTAAGTCAATATAGTACTTGGTATTGACATTCTGGCTATGAATAAATGCTTCCCTCATAATTTTTTGTTTCTCCTGGCATTATTGCCTTTTCATTTGCTTTTTTAATGTAATATAGTGTACCTATCATTGTCTTTCTTCATAATCTGACAGTTTCTCAGTACATGTTTTGTTCATTCAGTCAAATATAGGTGTACCTTGGAGATATTGCAGGTTTGGCCCCAGACCACCACAATAAAGACAATATTGCAACAGAGTCACATGAATTCTTAGGCTTCCTAGTGCATAAAAAAGTTATGTTTATACTATAGTCTGTTAAGTGTGCAATAGCATTGTTTTAAAAAATGTACATACCTTAACTAAAAATACTTTGTTGGAAAAAATGACACCAATAGACTTGGTCAGTGCAGCCTTGCCACAAACGTTCATTTTCTAAAAAAAGTTATCTGTAAGGCATAATAAAATCAAGCTCAATAAAATGAGGTATGCCTTAATACTAGAAAATCTATTTTCTTCCCTGGAGCCTTCAACTGTCTTGCTCTGGTCTGCACCAATGACTGTCTTAGGTTGTGCACAGCTGCCATTCTAGGACTTCTCTGCAAAATTCTCTTGATCTCTCCTCTATGTTGGATTCCCGTTTCCTTGATACTCCTTTTAGTAAAGCACATCTTTTGGTAAATTTCCTTGAAAGCACGGGAAATTGCAAATCTGAAAATGATTCTGAGTTAAAAATAATTTATCTTCAGATTTTTTTAAAAAAGGCTTTATTTATTTACCCCTAAACAAAGAGGGAGAGAGGGAGAGAAACATCAATGTGTGGTTGCCTCCTGCATGCCTCCCACTGGGGACCTGGTCCACAACACTGGCATGTGCCCTGACTGGGAACCAAACCAGCGACCCCCTGGTTCACAGGCCAGTGCTCAACCCACTGAGTCACACCAGCCATGGCTAACTTCAGAATTGTAAAGGCATCATCCACTGTCTTCTAGCTTCCAGTGTGACTATTAACCAGTCAGTTTGATCTCTTTATTTTCCTAAGCCTTTGCATACAATTAAAAACAGATTTGTATGTATTTATTTTTAGAGAGAGGGAGAGAAATATCAATGTGTGGTTGCCTCTCGCATGCCCCCTACTGGAGACATCGCCTGCAACTCAGGCGTGTGCCCTGACTGGGAATCGACCAAGTGACCTTTGGTTTATAGGCTGGCACTCAATCCACTGAGCCACACCAGCCAGGGCTGCACACGACTTTTTCTCTCTGGAAATCTTTAGGAAGTACTCTTTATCCTTGTGGTTGAAATTTCATGGTGTTATGTCTTGGTGCTCATTCACTGTGACAGGTACCCTTTCCATCCAGAAACTCAGTATTTTCTTGAATTATTTAATAACATTATTACCATTTTCCCCATCCTTTCTGCAATTCCTGTTGGATGTTGGACCTTTCAGGATTGAGCCTTAATTTTTTTCTTCTTTAGCATCCAATTTCATTTTAACATGACTTCACCTTATTGCAAGGTGTTCTTAACATTATTCCCAACCTTTCCCTTATTCAGTTGGACCGGTACAACACTGACAGTTGAAGATTGAGGTTGTGTAGATGGATGCAGTCTCCCTCATTTCTGGTTCTCAAGTCCTCCAGTTCTCAGTAGAAGGAAACAGTTTATTTTTCATTTCTCGGAACTCTTGTTCCCCCTTTCCATAGCACTTTATCCATCCTCTTTGAATTTTGAGAATTATAGCTTCACCCCTTGTTTCCCAAAGGGTTGCCTTTGTCATTGTTTGTTTGGTTTCAATTTTGCTTTGGTCTCTTGCCTTCTATTGACATGTGGGGCATTTCCTGAATGTCTGATGGCCCTTGGCAGCCTATTCACATTTAGGAGTGAGACACTAAGCTGACTGGAAGCTCTGTCCAAGGCTTAACAGGCTTCCATGGAAGGTGATCAAGTGGGGGAAAAGTGCCTTTCCCCCCCCCCCCGAAGAAACAAAATAATATATATTCTTAGGCCTTTTTCTGCAACTTTTTTGGCTTGGGGATATAAATCGATGAGTGCTGACATTCAGAGCCCTAACACCAAATTACTTTCACTAAATCTTTCAATCTTGATCTAGCCCCTCACCCCAACCCTAGTATCTGTTGTTAAATCTGGATGCTCTAATAGTTTACGTTTTCCGAGGTTCTGAAATTTCTTGGGATTATTTCATTCTTTATGCAGGGCACTCATGGGCCACCAGTCTAGAAACTCATCACCTTTGCATTTAGGAAATCTTTGTATCTTTTTGATAATTTTCTCCCCACTATTTCTCCAAAGACTTAATCTCCTATTTCTGGCAGGAAAGAAATAGGGGTGATCACCTGGCTGGATCACATGATGGGCTTTTTCTTAGAAAGATCTTTGTCTGATTCCTTTACTCCATCCCCAGGTCTCAGTCTCAATCTTTACTGCTTTATGATGTGCCTTCCCTGGGTTCAGAAGAGAACACTGGCTTGCTTGTTAATAACCACCTGAGCAGGCAGAACCCATCTTAGTCTGTTCTAGCTAAGTCACCTTTCACTCTCCCATGGATTTTTCACTTTGCAGAACCTTGATGTTTCTCATTCATGTTGTCACGTACTTTCCCTTATCACTGAGTCACATGCCTTTTTAAAGAATCCCCTTAGTCGCATCTGAACAGAACAGGGTTTCTGGTTCTGGAGGGAGTAAAAAGCCCATGTGTTTAATTTGCAATATATACTCATAAGTAAAAATCCTCTGCTTTGTTTTTAATGCCCCTAACCTTTTCTATTTTTTAGGACACTCAAACATCACAATTCTGTAACCTGTCCCTAATCACTGCAACTGGAAGGAATCTCTCCTCCAAAAAGTTCTATAGGCTACTTTGATGTCACCCATGAGGTGAAAATCACAGGTGCCCTATGGTTATTTGTATTTAACTGACCCTATTAGGTCCACGGCATGGCCTTCATATGCTCTTTAGCACTAGATCCTGTATTTGACAAAGCAGAAATGGAGAGTTCTTGAATAAAAAAAGTAAGAAAGACCAAATCCTGGCCAGCCTCTATTTTCCTCTTTAGAAAGACTCAGCAATGCCCCTTCACACTGCACGAGTACAATCCAGTATCCTCTTCTTCGGCTAACTCCATTCCACCCAACTAAAATGAAGGGAGGCAACTGTTTTATCTGTGATTTCCAGGAGGGCCTCCTGGTACTAGTAACATTTGCCACAATTTAAGTGTTAATAGAGCAAGGGTTATATGAAGACAATGAACTCAAACAGATTAGAAGGGCATATGGCTGCAGTTAAAGGACACAATACAGTAGTGACAGACTCCAGTTCTGGAGTCCAATGACAAATCCTGGCCCTATCAATGACTAGTTATGGGACCTCTGTGCACTCCAGGCTCACGTGAACATGGGAATAAAGCCTACATCACAACTGAAAATAATACATGAAAAGTTTTAAGCAAACTGTCTATTATAAATACCCTCAGTATTAGGGAAAACCCCATTTTGCCTTATCTTCCTCTGTTCTTAAGATATCCATTGCTGGCTTGGGGTTCTATTGGCCTCAGTGGACCATTTCCCTTCACCTAGACACTGCATTTGCCAAGTAGAAAGAATTTTGGATTATGAGTCTCACATCCATAGCCTTAGCCCTCAAGGGTGATTCAGCTTTGAGCAAATGTCCTTAAGATGAAGAGCAGCCCAGTTTCCCTGACAGTAGTAATACTGGGTCAACTGGACAAAGCATGAGGCTCTGGCAGGTGGGTAACAGACTTTATATGTTTGGCACATCACTGATAGAAAAGTGCTCAGACTAGGATGCTCTCTGGAAACAGGCTCAGGCACACTACTCCAGGACCACAAATTGGTCCACAGAGGCTAGAAAAGAATCTAGGTCTTCCACTACCCATCAGCCAAGGCAATGGTCAATTAGCAAGGCACCACAGTGCCACCTAGTGGCCATAACACTCCTCTTCTCCTTCCCTGCCAGGTGTTAAGGAAAGGCTGCCAGGTCTGAGGTTTAGAACTCTTTGGTCACCTACTTCAAAAACTGATTAGTCAGAGCTGGAGAAAAATCAAACACAGCCCCTCTCTCTCTTTTTTAATATTAACAAATACAAGCAGCAGAGAAGGCCAGCTGCTCTCTGCTGTTTCCCAAGGGAAAGCCAAAGCACAAAGCTATGCCTCTGGCCTTCCTCTACCTGCAGGGCCTGCCTAGCTCCTTCCAAGGCAGAGCTTTGTTTCAGCCCAGCTTCCCTCATCCCAACTCCTCAATCAGGTTGCCGAGGCACATGGTTGCTGGCGGTGGGAAGAATACTGTAGTTCCAGGCTCTGCTCCTTTGAGTCTCAGAAAGGTGATTACTCATCTTCTGCAACTAGCCTCTCACTTGCCCTGCTCCAGAAGCCAGGAGGGCCTTCAACCGCACCCACAGGAGCAGGCGGTGCGACTTCAGTCATCTTCAGATGACTCCTCTTCTGCCTCTTTTAACCACTGGATGAACCTCTGCAGCTGTAAGAAAGCATGGTGGTGAGCTATCGAGGAGAAGCACATAATCATGCCATTCTCTTTAGTGGATGAACAGCTCAAACAACCAGAGTCCCAGGGACCAACCACCCTGTGGGCCAAGGACCAGGGGACCGGGCAATAGCCATGGTGAGAGCGCAGTCTGTCTCACCTGTTGGTTCTTATGCAACTGCCGGCCCTTGTCAGTTGTATCCCTTTGGCTGTACCAGCTCAGGATTGTTTCCTCAGCCAGGATCTCCAGCTGGTAGAAAGCCATCAGTACCTGCAGAAGCACAGCAGAGATCTCAGGGACCATGCAGAGTTCAGCAAGATATAATGGGTAACAGAAGAGGAGGCAAGATCTTAGCACCTCTCTCTACCAGGTCCTCAGCTTCATTCTCCACACTGAGCAGCCTCTTCCAGAACAGACTGGAGTAAGCTGTTCACTGTGGTACTGGGACAGGTGTAACTTCTGCAACCACTGCCAGATAGAGCTTTGCACAGTCTCAGGGCAACTTCCAAATGGCTGCCTTCCTAGCCTGGCTCCAAGCTGTACTATCCCAGCAGTGAGCACACCACCAGAGGTGGATAGTGCTGTTAACTACTATTGGATTCATGCCAGCCTCTGTTTTGTGTCTCCATGAATGTCACCAAGGTCTCTGTCTTTCTTTCTTTTACAGATTTTTATTTATTTATTTTCAGATAGAGGGAGAGGGAGGGAGAAAAAGAGGGAGAGAAACGCTGATATGCAAGAGAAACATGGATCGGTTGCCTTTTGCACACCTCCAACCGGGGACCTACCGAGGCCTGTTTCAAAGCAAACGTAGGACTATGAGGCTTAAGGTGGTAGTCACCTTGGCCATGGAAGTACTAAGAGCTTCATGCTCCAGGAAGAAGTCCTCAATGGCTGCCAGTGCTTCCAAATGATCGGCTGCACGCTTTACATAGTTCCTGAAAACAGGGCTCCAGGTCTTCAGCAGCTACAGAAGAACAGAGAGCTGTAATACATACCTGAGCATGTACCTACACACGAACAGCAGAAAAAATCAGTATTGATAACATGCATCTGTCATGATGTGGAAAGACAAGAGAGAGATGACACAGGCCCTGTAGAATCATGTCAGAGGGACTCAGGAACTGACAGTAGTCAGGGCTGGGGAAAAAGAGGTTCCCCAGGAAGGTGAAAGGGGATCAAATATGCAGACTGCCTCAAGAATACCTACTCCAAGCCTGCAGGCTGATCTTGTTCTGGGTCAAATCATTTACAGTCACGGAATGTGAAAGTCCAGGTCTATTCTAGGCATGCCTTTGGGGCCTGGTATGGTTGGTCTGAATCCTGGAATCTCAAAAGCCACTCAATACTGAACGTAACTTGATTCCACTGGACCAGCCATGGCTACTTTAGAATCCAATCTAGTCCCAGAGGGGAGGAGAAAGGAACCACAGTAACATGATATCCCACACAAGACCTTCTACTCCTGGTTTCTTTTAAAGTTACCACAGCAAGGATGTGTATCTGCCTCGACCCAATCTCCTGTACCCAGACCCAATCTTTGCTCACGGGAAGCAGCAGGGCACAGTAGCGGTTCGGGTCGAGTGGAGCATCCATTTGTGGCAGGGGGAACTCCAGGACCACATGGCTCAGGACTTGCATCACCTCCTTTAGGCTTATGTTGTAGGCGTACCTGTGGGGAGACTGTGGTGACACCAAGGCCTTCACGGCCCTGTCAGCATGGTGTAGGACTGACTTTGGCAAGACACTGGGGAAGAGGAAGTCAGATGGAACACGGGGAGGGGGAGGATTATGGAAGGAGGAATCTATGCTGAGGCTAACACCGAGTGCTCTCCTTGCTACTGGCTTTGTCATCTGGATGTCAAGGGAATAGGTTCCTATACGGCGAAGAAACAGGAGAATCTCTGTCTGCCTGCGATTAGCCCAGGAGGAGAAAATAGGAAGGGGCTGCTCTTACTTGAGAGAGTTGATCTCTAGGACCAGATTGTCACAAGAAATGTTCTCCTCCTTGCCCCGCTGCAGTGTTCCCAGGACTTCATTCTGGAACACTAAAATCAAAGAACAGTAAGTTCAACAGCCAACATCACTCCAGAACATACTGTCGTCTAGTCCCGACTTTATACCAAACCCTTCCTGGAGGGACACCAGTCTTTGGCTGGTTGATCCAGATAAAGAATAAACTGGAGGTTTTCCTGTTTTGCCTCAAGATACTGCTTCCCTGGCCACTCACCTTTGATGTCATCCATCTGTGGGGAGCCTGCTCGGCTATCTAGCTCCTCAGAATCCATACTTGGTTCACTTTCGGTTTCACTCTCTTCTTCCACATTGATTGTGAGTCCTGAGAACCCATAAAGGGTGAGGAAAAAAGAAAACTGAGGAAAGAGCTATTGACAGAGAGTCATATATATGCCCTGTGTGCATGAATAAAGCAGTGAACAAGTAGTCTGACTGTCCTTCAAAATGTTCTGATTTAGAAAGGGTGTGTGTGGGTGTGTGGCAGGAAACAGGCTCAGCTCACCCCACAGATTCTGCCGTAATTCCTCTTCTTCTTCCACATTCATGTCTGCAGCTTTCCAGAGATAGCCTTGGCCTGCAACTCCCACCTCTGCTGGATTGTAACCTGGAAAGGCACCGGTCCTTAGCAAAGGTTCAGGTGAAGTACCAATCCCTCCAGGAGGACACACTTGTTTTTCTGTGGCACAGAGAGACACACAGATGCCCCACACCTGCTGAGCCTCACACCTTTCAGCTTCATTTTCTCCTTTTCTTGGTCAGTCCCAGAATCGTCACTGAACTGGCTATCATCCTCATCTTCCTCTGCATCTGGGGGGTGCAAAGAGACCACCGAGCCCTCAGGCAGTGTGATGTCTGGGCCCACTACTACCTAGGGGAGAAAAAAGGAGTGGTAGTCACAGTCCATCAGTGTGCTGGGGAGAGTGCATCCTGACGATGAGAGTGACTTTTCTAAATAAGCCAAGTGGAAGTCAAAAGAAACCACTGGATCTGGGCTCAATTCAGGCTGGGTTACAGTTGGTTATAGGCCCCTTCTGGCTTAGCATAACCACCACTCAGTTTGGGGCACATGTGCAGTACAGAACAGGTCCTCACCTGGGAAGTGAGGACACAGCGTGGCTTCAGGGTAACTCGTTCCTTGACCTCAGCATTGTCACAAAGCAGAGACTGATGGATCTGTGCTCCAGCAGCCACTCGAACACCCTGCCATAGGTAGGCCTGGTCCAGCACCACGTTGTCGCCTGGCTCAGGACAGGAAGGACTCCTGGTCACTCATGGCTCCAACTCCAGACCAGGGCCATTCCTGGAAGACACGGCTGACTGACACCAGCACAACTCCCACCCAGCTCAAATACTCCAGCTCCCACCTCACCAAAAACACCCTCTTCCCCTCTAAGCCCAGGCCTGAGAGCAGAACATTGCTCAGCCTGACCATCCTCCACCAGGCTTATGACAATTACAGACTATCACACAGGACTAAGAAACCCAGAACCTTCAAGATTTCTGGAGACCCTTGGAACCCAAGAACCTTATTAGAATCATGTCCATATCTACTCCACTTCTTGTGCATTTAGAATTACGTTGTTTTTTTAAAGGGGCAGTTCCATTTAAAGCACCACATTCCTACAACCAAAATGAGTCATCAAGAGGCTAACCAGGCAGTATGGTAGAGTAAAAGGAACGCTGGACTTAACAATCAGAGTACTCAGATTCAAGTCCCTGCACTGCCTCTTATTAGATATGACCTTGGGCGAGACAACCTATTTGAACCAGTCTGTTTATCTGCAAACTGAGGATAAATAATACCTACCTCACAAGGTTTTAGTGAGGATTAAATAAAACAATGCATGCAAAAAGTATTTGTAAGCTATAATGCACAGATGTTATTATTGCATGTTAATTAACTAGTTGGTCCTGAGTATGAATACAGGGTAACCTGTAATGCAAAGAATCACCCAATAAGAAGCTCACAGGCCACAAATTAAAGCATCATTTTTTTTACATCTCTGTTCCCTCCTTTATTAAGGTAGCTACTCCTCTGGTTCCTTATTTTCAGGGACGAACCCTTTCTCTCCTTCTCTGGAGACACGGGTCTCCCCAGGTTCCTGCTGTTAAGATAGCTAGCTTGACTTCCCCACCTGCACTCACCAATGTGACAGCCAGGGCCAATGACACTGTTGGTGATGGAGCAATTGCTGCCAATGACAGTGCCAGAGCCCAGGAGCACATTTTCCTCCAGGATGCTGCCGTGGCCCAGGGTGACTTCAGGCCCTCGGTAGATGTTGTGCCGGGAGTGAGTGCAGTTCTGGGTCGCGTTGTCAGTGAAGTTCGCCTCAGGGGTGAGGGGGTACACCCATCGGCGGACGACATCGGCACAGATAGCTGCATACATGTGTAGGTTGGAGACCCGGGCACCATATTCCCTAGTTGTCACATGCATGTGGATCTGGTTCCCAAGGATCTGAGTGAGGACCAGGAGAGGGAGGTCGTCCAAGCAAGCAAGAGAGAAAAACACCCCCAGGCACAACACTCTTCTTAAGTTCCCTCTGCCTCTCAATGCCACAGCCAAATGGCCTGAGACTTTTCTTTGAGCACTGCTCCCCCCACCCCAGCTATTGTCCTCCCTCCTAAGGCTCAGTAAGACATAAAAGGGGACCAAAAGTTGTCTGCATGAGACAACATCTTAGCCCTCTTCTAAGCAGGCATTGGAGCCTTTCTTACCTCCTCATTCACTAACAGGCCCCGCACAAAGTCGTCCCGAGTTTGGTAGTCAAAGTTGTCTGTGAAGAGTTGAGCCACCTGTGGGGGGAGTTGGATGGGGCCAAAGTTAAGTGCTGGAAGCAAAGAGAAGCCCCAGAGACCCTATCAGACCCTATGACAGCAGGACATGGGCCAGAATCCCCAAAAGGCTCCTAATATCGGGGTCAAGATGACAATAACTACTTGCTGTAGAAGAGATAAGAGAAAGGGAGAAGAAACACACCCTGGCCTTACAGGAAGGAGCAACACACCCTCGGGGTTCTCCCTCTGATGTGCAGCCCTGGCCCTGCAGGACTCACCTGGGGAGAGCAGATGCTGATGTGACAATCCAGTAAATCATAGCGAATCTCCACTCCGTCTCCACTGCCATGGAACAAGCTCTGTGGGGAGAAGTTACAAAGGCTTTAACTTGGCTCTCTTGCTGAATCCTGTCATCTTCCTTCCCCAAGGAATCCAGATACCCACGCACCAGGGGAAAAGAAAAACGTCGAAGGCCTTGGGTTTTCTGAAAATGGAGAACCCTGTTTGTGGCACTATCCACAGCCACTACCACATTGTCCTCATGGCAACGAGTTGGGTGACTTGGGGATGACTCCTTGAAGATCATTGTCATCACAGATACATTTTTTTCTAGCTTTCGCCTCAACCTATAAAGGGTAGCAGGGAGAGAGTCTCAGGGTTCGGCTGGTCCTGAACTGTTGTCCCTCCTGTTTCCCATCCTGACCTGTGTTCCTCCAATGCTTTGGTAACATTGATATTTGAGATGACATCCCCATACACCAGGAGGAAGTCAGAGCGCACCAACGCCTTGGCATCAACGTCACGGAGAACATCCCCCAGTGATCGGTATAGGTCTGATGTAATTATTCGAACCACATTGAGGGAGGTAGGGCGGCACCACTTGGATTTCCTAAAGGAAGACAAGGGGGGGGGGAGGGGAATGAGTAAATCAAACATAAAGATCATGTAGAGCTTCCCTGTTTTTCTCCCCATTCAACGTTCACACTCCTTCTCTATGGCTTTTTTGGATTCCTGCCAGCGTCCTGAACTTCAAAGAGATTTATGAACTATAATTAATGGTTTCGGTATCCTTTGTCACCAGGCCTGTTTTATGGGTTAGAGAAACACGGTTATTTCCTCTCCATAGCCTGACCCCTGTCCCCAAACATGGATTTGAATTCAAAATCCTGCTGAGACTTAGGGCACACAGTTTCCTGGGAATATACTTTTCTCCTTCTAAAATCCAGACCAAATTTAGGAACTGTCTAATGGAGACCATGCTAATATCCAAGTCTTAATTTTCTAAGCTTCCATAAATCCTGACATTTACTCTTTTTCAAGATTTCACCAAACATTTGTTAAGTGCTTACTATGTGCTCGGTATTAAGTTAGGCACTGGGAATACAAAGATGAAGAACAGCTCAATATTTAGAAGCTCAGTGGAAAAACAAAGATGATACTCCTTTAACTTCCATGTTAGTGCCATTAAATAATAACTTAAAACCCACCAGGACCAAACGTCATAAGTGAGATTCAGAAAAACCCAACTGTTATTCTTTAATCTTTGTCACAGTTTCAGCTGCTCACTACTTGATAAGTGAAGAGAATACCCTTAGACCTTATGATGGAATCTATATGGACACATTTTGCCCCTCATGATTTCCCCTTATTTACATTCCTCTTAAGAAAAGTGGAAAAAAATGTTGAAACACAGAACGAAAAGGGGCAGGGCCTTACAGTAAATGTTCCTTGATTTGAGCAGCCTTCCAGCAACAAAAGACAAAGGTTTCTTGTACACCTGTGGCAGTCAGAAATTCCAGAGTGTAGTCAATTAGTGCCACATTGGCCAGGGGCAAGAGGACCTGGAGGGTAGGAGGTGAAAAAAATGTGAAGTCTTGAATCTGGCCCTCTGCATACCATTCTTTCCCCCACTACACCCACAATTTTCACTTCTGTATCAGTGTTTCCAAACACTATAGTTTTGTTCTATCTTTCCAACTTAAATTAATCACTATTCTGCTTTGATGTTCATAGCATGCTCCAAGCATTAGAGTCTAAGGTGTTACTATTTGGATCTAGTAAGCATAGATAGAATCTACTTGTTTAGAATCACAGACAGCTGCTATAGATTAGGACACCACCTCTGGTAAAGGAGTATACTGGGACGCAATCATATCTCCAGAAACTTAAGCACCATTAAGGCCTTTTCCCCATAAAATTTCCTTCCTTGACCCCTTTCTAAGAGTCAGGGGCGAGCCAACCTCAATCACCTGTCCAAAATGAACAGCCATTTGCTTTTTGCTGGGAGTGAGGAGTTACGGAGACTTTTCCCTGAAATGAATGCAGTTCCCTCTCTGAACTAGGGATGACTGGGTGACCCAGCAATCCCCAGGGCTAGCTCAGTCCAATTCCCCAGTATCTAGACAACAAAACAGGGGCTACTCACAACCAGCCACTAAACCTACTCTGTCGTCCCTCACACAGAAGGCACTGGCTGCCATTGAAACCTGGAACGAAAAAAAAGCACACTGTGCCCAGATCCAAAACAGTTGTTACTATGGGATCAGACCGGTCTGTTCTTTTTTAGGCATACGACCTCCCTTTTGGAGGCAAAAAGATGTGATACTCCCTTTCACTTAAGGATCGCTTTTTTTCCTCCGCATAGTTAAAAAGGACTTGCAGCCTCTTCTTGGAACACTGAATCCCCGGGCGAGGACTTTTCATAACACTGCTTCTACAGCTTCTAAGTTGTACTGAGCACTACCAAGTCTGCCAACCACTCACTCCGTCAGGCAGTCATTAGGGTTTAAACTGTCTCCCTTCCCCGTAACTAGGCAAACCGACTTCAGGGTAAGAGGTTGGACACACGTTCTTCCAGAGCACAAGTCACTAGGCAGATGAAAGGTTAACTAGCTCCAGCCCCGGGCCCTCAGGCTTCTCTCGCGCATGGCGCTCACCCGAGGCTGGTCCTTGGAGATCGGGAAGAAGCGGCGGTTGAAACTATCCGCCACCAGAACTGCTTGTAGGGGTGGCGGAGGTTCCTCCTCGGTCCCTCGGGATCCACCACCGCCGCCACCGCCTCCCGGCCGGCCAACACTGCGTTTGTTGGCCCGACTGGCCACCGCACCAGGGCTCGCTGCTGCAGAAGCCGCCATCTTCTCTCACGGCCACCACTTACGCACGTAAACTAACACTGCACGCAGCAGGGGACAAAAAGGACCCAGTACCCGAAACGCGAAAGACTAAGGAAGACTAAAACTGTGGGCGGAGACAAGGAGAGAAGAGTGCGCATGCGTCTCTCCTTAGCTCCTTGTCTCCGGGCTTAGTAGGTTGGAGGAAGGCAGGGGGCGCGGCCGCTGGAAACTTGACCTGTACAAGTGCTGGGGGTGGGGTTCGATCTGCAAGTTTAGCAGGACTTTATCTGTACAGGAACAGAGATTCTTGCGGGTTGATGGGACTTGCGGTCTCCGTGAAGGGGCCAGATCCATTCGAGATATGTAATCCTCTCCACCCCGAGCACGTTAACAATTGTAGTCTTCCGTCATTCTAGTCACCTAATGTGATCGGGCACTTTGGGGAGCTCGGAAAGTCAGACATCCCCTTCCCTCAGGGAACTCACAGTCGACGTAAACACAAAACGTGGCGTAGTAGGGTGAGTAGTAGTTCTCTTGAGCACCAATTGTAGCCAGGTACGACACGAGCGTTAACTCATTTAATTTGTCACACGTCTTCGTGAGAACATTTTTTTCATTCGTTCAACAAACATTTCTTCCCTTAAAAAAAATGTCATTTTATTTATTTTCAGAGAGAGGGGGAGGGAGGGGAAACACCGATCAGTTGCCTCTACCACACCCCCAACCGGGGACCTGGCAGGCAACTCAGGCATATGCCCTGACCCGGAACGAACTGGGACTTTTTGGTTTGGAGGTCAGCACTCAATACACTGAGTCACGGCAGCTAGGACTCAACAAACATTTCTTGAACTCTAAGAAGGGTGAGGATAACCCATCTAATAAGTGGAAGAACAGGTATTAGAACCCGATCTGTCTGACTTCATAGTTCCACAATTATTCTGTCAAGGTATGTGGGTGATCAAAAATTACTATTTCATTATGTCTTCAGTTATTCATTCGTTCAGACTGTCAGCATTTACTGAAAGCCTACTCTGTTTTAGAGTGGAAATAGGGGTGGATCCAAGAGCACTATAAAGTCGAGTGGGTCTGGAGTTAAGCAGCAAGTTTTCCAGGCAGAGGGGACTCTGAGCACAAAGGCCTGAGGCTCAAAGGCAAAGCACGATTTGGGGACAGAGGCAGTGGCTGCAGGGACTAAACTAGACCTGCGAGCCTGTGGGGACATGGTGGAGGCTAGGCAAGAGAGCTTAGGCATCGTCATTCGTCATTCGGTAATCAAGGAGCTTTCCAGCAAGGCACGTGCCCATTCTGTACGAGAACTGTCTGAATTCTAGATCCCACAGTTTCGGGAAATGTTGTTCCCACCCATGCCTGCGTTGCACGTCGGGATCTGGAGATCGAAAAGGCTGACTGTATGTGGCGGTTGTCGCTTGACTAGGCCCCTCTCTTTGTAGGACCAAGGAATCTGTCATTTCTTTCCTCTACTAGTTAGTAATAGTGCTGAGAGGAAACCGTTTCTTAAGGATTTTGGAAAATTTAGCCTGGAGAAGGAAAGGCAAAAGACAACTCAGTAAAAAATTTCAATTAAATGAGTGTTCATTGTACAGAAGGTGTTCCAACTGTCTGGCAAACCCATGGGCAGGAAGAGAAATGAAGGGTGATTAAATAGCACTAGTGATTAGTCTGTATGCGCGTGCACGTGCACACACACGGAAGAGTTGGGGTGGTGAGGATTGTGGAAGTAGGTTCAATTGTGGAAATTTTAAATGACTCCTGAGACCTCGGAAAGAGGTTAGTCATAAATCCAGGCCTTATTCTGCTGATAGTAGCTTATTGGATGAGGTTTTAGTGGATGGTCTCAGGGGCAGTCTCTCTCAACTTAATTTTTTGTTTGTTTCAAAACTTACTTGACTTAACAACAAACAAAAATGAGCAAAGGAGTTAAGCAGAGATTTCTCCAAAGAAGATATACAAATGGCCAACAAGTACATGAAAGGATGAGTAACATCCCTAATTGTTAGGGAATTACAAATCAAAGCTACAATGAGATGTCACTCCATTACGATGTCTACTATCAAAAAACAGAAAATACAAAGCGTTAGTGAGTATGTGGAGAAATTGGAACCCTTGTGCACTACTGGTGGGAAATGTAATTTCCCATGGAAAACATGTAGGTTCAATTTTAGAAATTTTTTGTATGGTTCTTCAAAATATAAAACATAGAATTGCCATCTAATCCAGAAATTCTACTTCTGGATATACCCAAAATAAGTGAAATCAGGCACTTAAACAACTATGTATATACACCCCTGCTCATAGCATAATTCACGATAGATAAAACATGGAAGCAACCCAAGTGTGCAATGATGGAAGAATGGATAAGCAAAATGTGGTACATACATGTGTGGAATATTATCCATTTCAAAAAGGAAGGAAATTATGACATATGCTACAACATGGATGAAACTTGAAGATATTATGCTAAGTAAAATAAACCAGTCACAAAAAGACAAATACTGTATGATTCCATTTATATGAGAGGTACTTAGAGTAGTCAGATTCATAGACAGATGGTAGATCGGCAGTTGCCAAGAGCTAAGGGGTAGAGGAAATAAGGAGTTATTATTTAATGGGTATAGAGTCTTAGTTTTGCAACATGAAAAGAGTTATGCGGATGGATGGTGGTGATGGTAGCACAGCAGCATGAATGTACCTAATGTCACTGACCTGTACACTCAGAAATGGTTAAAAGAGTACATTTTACGTTATGTGTATTTTACTGCAGTTAAAAATTGGAAAAAAAACTTACTGGAAAGATACTGAAAACCACCAGTAAATAATCACACACGCACACAACTATATAAATAAATAAAAATCCTTTCCCCTATTTCTCTCATCCTACTCAACCCCCAGAGTTATAACCATTATTAATAATTTGGTGGGTATTCTTTCCATTTCCTCAAGTTTATATATCGATATATCAATATCTATTGATTGATATATCTACTTCTATAGATATATGCCTAAGCACACACATATCATATACACGCTTTCTAAATACATATGCATACATATGTACATTCACACATAGAGTTATGTTTAGAGACAGAGCACTGTATGATTGTATGCTGGTACTTCAGAGCCAGAGTGCCTGCATTCCATTCCAGCCTCTAGTCATTCACTGGCTGTTCAGCCTTGGGCAGATCGCTCGATCTCACCATGCCTGAATTTCCTCATTTTTGAAATGGAATAATAGCACCCAACCTTAAAAGATTGTGAGGATTAAGTGGGATAATATGTGAAAACTTTTTAGAACACTTTTTGACACTTTATCAGCACAATTTAAGTGTCAGCTATTATGATAATGCATTTTGTCTGCAACTTAATTTTTATTTAATATATAGCATGATGAAGACAAAGCTAGCTATTTTTAATTATTTCATTCTGTAGTACAAATTACCATTATTTATTCAATTACTTCTTTTTGTTAAAAATTCATTTTTTTGCAGTTTTTGCTGCTACAAATAATGCTACAACAATCATCCTCCCATTGATATCTTTATATTTGTATATTTGCATTTATTTCTTAGAATTCCTTTTTAAAGTAGAGTGACCAGTTCAAATTGGATATAATCCTCATGGTAGGGGATATGCTCCAAACTCACTGGGAAGTCTGATGAGGCTTAATTGCTCATGGTGTTACTACTTCATTGCTATCCGTGGAAAAGGTGCCATTTTGCCCTCACACCAGCAATGTATGAGAGTGCCTTTCCGCACATAGTCTCAGTAATAGAGCATGTTGTCAACAATTTGGACTTTCTGCCAATTAGAGGAAAACAAGCGTAATTTCTTTTTTTAAGATTTTATTTGTTTATTTTTTACAGTGGGTTGGGGAGGAAGAAAGACAGGGAGAGAAACATTGATGTACTAGAGAAACATCAATCAGTTGCCTCTCGCAGGCCCCAACTGGGGACCTGGCCCACAGCGCAGGCATGTGCCCTGACTAGGAATCGAACTGGTGACCTTTTGGTTTGCAGGCCAGCACTCAGTCCACTGAGCCATATCAGCTAGTGCACAACTGTAGTTTTAATTTGCATTTCTCGTGTTTTGACTGGGATTGAGAATTTTTTCATATGTTAAAAAACATTTATATTTCTTTGGTCAACTGTCAGTTCTGGTTCTTTTTGTACATTAATATATCGACATTAGATTTCAAAAGGAATCTTGAATACCAACCAGTCTAGAAAGTAAACTCCATGAAAATCAGGGCTTTCTGTCTGTGTTATTCACTACCGTACCCCAAGTGTTTAGGGGAGTACCTGGCACATGGCAAATGATCAATAAATATTTGCTGCACGAATGACTGGTCATTGCTAGTCAGTAAGTATAGTGAGAGTCTCATCATCTTTAGACAGATGAGTAAAAGTAATTTTGGGCTCTCCCAAGCTGAGGCTCATGTTTGTGTGTGTGTGTGTGTGTGTGTGAGTGTGTGTTGTTTTTTAATTGTGGTAAAATACACATGACAAAATTTACTGTCTTAATTATTTTTAAGTGTACAGTTCAGTAGTGGTAAGCACATTCACGTTGTTGCACTGCCCTCTGCATCATCCACTCACAGAACTCCTTTTGTGTTGCAATGCTGAGACTCTGCACCTATTGAACAGGAACTCTCATTCCTTTCTTCCCTCAACCCTGGCAGCCCATCCTACTTTCTGTCTCTATGAATCTGACTACTCCAGACACATCATGTAAGTGAAATCATATAATATTTGTTCTTTTGTTACTGTTTTATTTTACTTTGCATAGTATCTTTAAGTTTCATACATGTTGTAGCATGTCAGTATTTCCTTCCTTTTAAAGGCAGAATAATGTTTCACTGTATGTATACATCAATGTATTGTTCATTCATTTATCTCTCAATGCACACTTGGATTACTTGTACTTTTAAACTATTGTGAATAATGCTGTTGTGAGCATGGGTGTATAAATATCTGTTTGAGTGCCTGATTTCACTTATTTTGGGTATGCAACCATTGGTAGAATTGTTGGATCATATGGTAATTCTATATTTAATTTTTTTCAAGAAACACCATATTGTTTTCCACAGTGACTACACCATTTTACATTCCCATGAACAATGCACAAAGATTCCAATTTCTCCACATTCTCAGCAAGTTTTTTCTTTTCTTTTTTTAATAGATTTTTCAAATTAAAAATTTTATTTTTGATTTTAGAGCAAAAGGAAGGTAAAGAGAGAAGGAGGGGAACATTGGTGTGAAAGAGAAGCACTGATTGGTTGCCTTCCATGCATGCTGCAACCGGGACTGAACCTGCAACTCAAGCATGTGCCCTGACTGGGAATCAAACAGGTGACCCTTCGATTTGTGGGACCACCCCAACCCAATGACCCATACCAGTCACAGCCTTTGTCCACTTTTAAATTAGGTTGTTTTTTTCTTTTGGTTGTTGAGTTGTAGGAATTCTTCGTGTATTCTGTATATCAACTCCTTATCAGTTATATGATTTTTAAACATTTTCTTCAATTCTGTGGGTTGCCTTTTTGCTCTGTTGGCAGTGTCCTTTAGTGCACAAAAGTTTTAAATTTTGATGAAGTTCAACTTACCCATTTTTAAATTTTGTTGTCTGTACTTATGGTGTCATATCCAAGAAATCTTGCCAAATCTAATGTCATGAGACTTTTCCTCATGACACGTTTTCATCTAACTTTTGAATGGAACTTTTTTCATCTTCAGGTTCCACTGATAAAAATGTCAAAATAATGGTAGGTATGCTCCCTTCAGGGCACCGCTGATACGTGTACTGGAGTTGGCCTTTTCCAGGTATTGCTTACGAGTCAGGCCTCTGCTGGTTGCATGCATTGAACTGCTGGATCAGAGCACTTTGAACTTAAATCTTAAGGCCTCTTGTGCTTCTCAGCTGGACTCACTTGTTGCTTAGTGATTAGAGTCCATTTTTCACTGCTATGAGTGTTGTTTATTTATTTTTCTAGTTACTTTTGGGTCTGGAATTGTTCTGAAAGTTGAAGGTTCTTAGTATACTATGGGACAGCTGAAGATTTTAGTGTTCATGTCCTAGCTTGCTAGGAAATGACAGAAAAACTAAGTTCTGAGTTCTCCCTTTTCCGTCCCCCACCCCCTTCCCCGGGGGAATCTTCACTATCACCTCCAAAGATACGCCTGGTCTCCGGAGATATAACATTCCTCTTTGTTTTCCAGACTGAGAATTGATGAAGAAATATCCTTTAAACTTTATAGCTCAATCAAAAGAAGTTGATTATGCAAAAGAAATTTCACTCAAAAACTTAAGGGAAGAGAAGAAGGGAGGAAAAAAAAGTCACTAACACATAGTGTGGTACCTTGGCTGGGCCTTGATAGGATGCCGGAGGGCGGCTTGTGGAGTTAGACAACGGCATCCGCTAAAGGGCATTGCTGTGCTGTGCACCAACTTGTCACCAATTGTTTTAAGACTATTCAGGTACCTTTTTATATAGTGTTCCAAAGCTGTAAAGTAGACCAGCCAAAGCCATGATGTACATGGTGCCCTGCAGGAAAGAATTTGACTTCGCTATTCTGAGATACAGGTGTATACAGACTTGTCTTCTTAGAGAGAGGTTGAGCTCCCTGGGTGGAGCTGGACTGGAGAGCCAGTACGGTTCCTGAGAGAGTATTGGCAAGAGCAAAAAACATATCAGCTTGAACATCATGGTTTTGAATCCAGACGGAGCAGGAATTGTAGGAACAGTGTGATACTGTGCTTGGCCTACTCTTTATCCAGCCTCCCTCAAGGAACATGTGTACTGAAGGAGGGGGAGGGCTGTGTCGTACAAGCAGGTCACCATGTGCCAAGAGTTCTGCTGTGGAACTCCCTCCTGGAGAGCCGACCAGCAGAAATAACCAGTTTCCCCAATGGTGGCCAGAGGATGATAGCCACACTGGGCACTTACTGGTGGTGGAATTGCAAAACAGCAAACACACACACACACACACACACACACACACTCACACTCACACTCACACTGACACTCACACTCACACATAGACAGATTAAAAACAGCCGTAGAGACAATATATTTTACCTAAAGGGGGCACAACTTAGAGTGATTTCACTAGAGCAAAAATGAAATCTAGAAGATAATAGTATAATATCTTCAAAGAGTTGAGAGAAAATATTTTCAGCCTAGCATTGTTTTCCTTGAGAAGATATCTTTCAAGTACACAGATGAAATAAGTATGTTTCAATAAAGACCTTTACTAGTGAGACTTCTGAAGTTACACTGTCCAGTGTGGTAGCCCCAACCACAGATAATACTATTAATATTAATATTAAAATGATTTACAATGAAATATTTAGTAATGCAGTCACATTTGCCACATTCAAGTGCCCTATAATCACATGTGGCTAGTGGCTAATATATTAGACCATGCAGATATAGACTATTTTCACCACTTTCAACAGCATATTGAATAGCACTATTAAAAGAGATATCTCAAACAAAAGAAAACTCCAGAACAAATGTCTTGGATGCAAACTGGAAGATCTAGTAAAGAAAACTGTAAATGTGCGAATAAATCTAAACAAATATTGATCATATAAAATAATGTCAGTATTTAAATTGGGGAGTTAAAAAGAGAACATGCTAAATTACTTATATAGTAAGTCAGAAAGGAGATGATTAGAATTAAAACATTGTAAGATCTTTTTAGTATTTAAGTAAAGACTGGACCAAAAAATAAAATTTAAGAATACACTATTTACAAGGGACACACCAACAATGTAAGGACTCAGAAAAGCTAGAAGTAAAAAGATGGAAAAAGATTCATTAGGACCTGGCTGGCATAGCTCAGTGGATTGAGCGCGGGCTGTGAACCAAAGCATCGCAGGTTTGATTCCCAGTCAGGGCACATGCCTGGGTTGCAGGCCATGGCCCCCAGCAACCGCACATTGATGTATCTCTCTCTCTTTCTCCCTCCCTTCCCTCTCTAAAAATAAATAAATAAAATCTTAAAAAAAAAGATTCATTAGGTGATGCTTTCCAAAACAAATCTGCTGGTAAGCTTTACTGGACATTGCAATGGTCACTGTATTGTGATAAAGCTTTACATCACCAGGATGATAAAATATTTCAAATTCTTTGTACCTAAAAATGAAGCTTCAAAGCATATGAAATGAAAACTGACAAAGCTGTAAGAAACAATTGACAAACCCACCATCATAGCAAGAGATTTTAAATACATTCCTCTCAGTATCTGATAGATCAAGCAGACAAATGAAGAAGACAAGTATCACAATTACCGTATTATGCTGTGTATAATGCACATCCACGTTTTTGGCCCAAACTTTCAGGAAAAAAATCTTTTGTTTTAATTTTTTAACTCAATTGTTTATTTATTTATAGTTAGATACTTGTTTTTTTTGTATTATAAAAGAATTTTAGCATTTATTTTTGGATATACAGATGTCATTATTGCTTTCTAGAGTTATGCTTCTAATGCATAAGCATAAATAAAAGAATTAAAAACATTTATATAAATACAGAATTAGCACTACCCATGTATAATGTGCATCCTTATTTTTCCCTCAAAAATTTGGGCAAAAAGTGCATATTATACATGGCAAAATATGGGTAATTAATTTATTTTCATTCCCCATCCCTCCTTGTTTTCTAGTATTGATATAACTTGACTTCCAGCCAAGATGGAGGCGTAGGTAGACACACTGTGCCTCCTCGCACAATCAAAAGAAGGACAACAACAATTTAAAAACAAAAAACAACCAGAACTGCCAGAAAATCGAACTGTATGGAAGTCCGACAACCAAGGAGTTAAAGAAGAAATATTCATCCAGACTGGTAGGAGCAGCGGAGAAGGGCAGCCTGGCAGAGAGGACTTGCAGCAAAACCAGCTGGAGGACCAGGGAAGTACCACATTCGAATGCAGATAAACTTGGAAGAACAACTGGGGAGTGAGACAGACCCACAACCCAGGGCCCCAGCACGGGGAAATAAAGCCTCAAACCTCTGATTGAAAACACCTATGGGGGTTGAGGCAGCAGTGGGAGAAACTCCCAGCCTCACAGGAGAGTTCGTTGGAGAGACCCACAGGGTCCTAGAAAGCACACAAGCCCACCCACCAGGAATCAACACCAGAAGGCTCCACTTTGCTTGTGGGAAGTGGGGGAAGTGACTGAAAACCAGCAGAGAGTGGAGCAAGCATCATTGTTTCCTCTCGGACCCCTCCCCCACATACAGCATCACCGCAGCGATGTGGGTTGCCTTGCCCTGGTGAATACCTAAGACTCTGCCCCTTACTATGTAAGAGGAGCACTGAGACCAAAAAAAAAAAAAAAAAAAAAAAAAAAAAAAAAAAAAAAAAAAAAAAAAAAAACAAAAAAAAAAAAAAAAAAAAAAAAAAAAAAAAAAAAAAAAAACAAAAA
>PVIA01000584.1:127009-147778 GCA_004024845.1 Tonatia bakeri | reverse complement strand
GATGTACAGTTCAAAACACTGGTAATCAGGATGCTCACAGAATTGGTTGAATATGGTCACAAAATAGAGGAAAAAGTGAAGGCTATGCAAAGTGAAATAAAAGAAAATGTACAGGGAATCAACAGTGACAGGAAGGAAACTGGGACTCATATCAATGGTTTGGAGCAGAAGGAAGAAAGAAACATTCAAGCAGAACAGAATGAAGAAACAAGAATTCAAAAAAATGAGGACAGGCTTAGGAACCTCCAGGACATCTTTAAACGTTTCAACATCTGAATTATAGGGGTACCAGAAGGAGAAGAGGAAGACCAAGAAATTGAAAACTTATTTTAAAAGATAATAAAGGAGAACTTCCCCAATCTGGCAAAGTAAATAGACTTTCAGGAAGTCCAGAAAGCTCAGAGAGTCCCAAAGAAGTTGAACCCAAGGAGGAACACAGCAAAGTACATCATAATTACATTAGTCAAGATTAAAGAGAAGGAGAGAATCCTAGAAGCAGCAAGAGATAAGGAGACTGTTACCTACAAAGGAGTTCCCCTCAGACTGTCAGCTGATTTCTCAAAAGAAAATTTGCAGGCAAGAAGGGGCTGGAAGGAAGTATTCCAAGTCCTGAAAGGCAAGGACCTACATCCAAGATTGCTCTATCCAGCAAAGCTATCTTTTAGAATGTAAGGGCAGATGCAATGCTTCTCAGATAAGGTCAAGTTAAAAGAGTTCATCATCACCAAGCTCTCATTATATGATATGTTAAAGTGACTTATCTAGAAAAAGGAGATAAAAATTTGAGCAGTAAAATGACAACAAATTCACAGCTATTAACAACTGAACCTAAAAAAAAACCAGAACAAAACAAAAACAAACCAAGCAAACAACTAGAACAGGAACAGAATCACAGAAGTGGAGACCACATGGAGGGTTAGCAGGGGAGTGGGAGGGTGAGAGGGGGGAAAAGGTATGGAGAATAAGTAGCATAAATGGTAGGTAGAAAATAAACAGGGGGAGGTTAAGAATAGTATAGGAAATGTGGAAGCCAAAGAACTTCTATGTACAACACATGGACATGAACTAAAGTGGGGAAATGTGTATGGGAGGGAGTGTGCTGGGTGGAGGGGAATAAAGGGGATGGGGAAATGGGACAACTGTAATAGCATAATCAATTGTTGGGAACCATCCTGCTTGGTTTCAGAAGCTGTAACCCCCCATGGCTAAGGCTGAGTAAGAGACCTTGGGACCATAAGCCACATAGAAGACAGAGCTTATCTTCCTGGCAGGGGTGCCACCTCTGCCCCCTTTTACTTCACCCTGCTTGGTCCTGGGTGGGTGACTGGTTAGCCAATGACAGGTAAGATTCCTCAAGGGAGGAATGACCTAAGACAGGCATGGTCGTGAAGGGGCCCTCAGGGAAAGACTTAGGAGGCTATAGAAAAAAGGGGTGATGGACCCTTGCCCCTCAGCTTTGACATAGCCTGAGTCCTCATTCTGTCTGTAAGAAATCTAATCTCTTGGCTAATCTCTTGGCTGCCTGGCTTCCCCTGTTTGACTTAAGCCTGAAACAATGCTGGGGGGTGGTGCAGCCCTGGGCAGGAACAAGCAGTTCTCCAGGTGATCAGGCCCAAGAAAGCATGCATAAAATCCTGTAAAACCTGCTTTGCTAAGAATACCCTCAATTTTCTGATAAGGGTCCAAGCATGAAATGAGTTTGTTTTCCAAAGTTTTATAGCCCTTTAGCTAACTGACCCTGATTCAGAATAAGCCCTCATAGTTCTTTGAATGTTACCTATTGTTTGATCCATACTGCCTGACAATGATGATCTTTACCTGTATTCCTGTGCAAATTGAACCCAATAAAAGCCCATTGAGGAACAGGCTCCTGGTCCTTCTCCTTTGAGAGATCAGCCACCTTTCCTCCCCAAGTAGATCATGTCTTGGTAGACTTTTTCTCATCCGTGTGGATGGGCAGGGGCTCTGCAGGCAGAGCACCCCCACAATCAATAATATATATATATATATTTTAAAAGATATAGCTTTTCCATTGAGTTATACTTGGAATACATTCCAGTGGATTTTCATACTTTTGCGCTCTTCACTTCTAATTTCTATTTAATTGTTTTATTTTCTGTTTTGCTCAAATCTAATTTTAAATTCCCAAGAATTAAGGTTTTGGGGGTGGTGGGTTATCCTTTTGTAGTTAGTTTCTATTGTATATAGAGATTGTCGTCTCATATGATTTTATTGACATAGTCATTGTGGCCAAAGGTATGGTCAGTTTGGGAGAATATTCCATTTGTGTCAGAAAATATGCATGTTTGTTGGCACAATGTTTGATGTGTTTATTACATCAAGTGTCTTAATTGTGCTGTTAAAAATCACTCTATGTTTATTCTTTGGAAAGCAGTGTACGTGTATTGAAACCTCTTACCATGAGTGTGAATGTTTCTATTTCTTTCTCATGTATTTTAAAGCTATGTTGTTACGTATATAAAGAGTCAAAATATTATTGTGGTTTAAAATCCTTTCTGACTGTAAATGAAGGGAGAATAAACAGTGTTGTCAATACCTTTCCAGCCTCAGGAATGATGACAAGGACTGTAGCTGTTCATTCTGCCAAAAGAATGCCCTGTTTTGAGCATGTTGCTGGTAACATTTTTGTTTATCAGCCCCCAAGGTATATAAAAGTGGTGCTGTGATCAAGGTCAACATTATAGATCAAGGACAAAAGGCTGTTAAAGAACATGTGTTAGGCCATGGGCAGGAGAGTTCACAGCAGAATTTGGGTTACAGTAGTTCCTCTCAACCCTGGCCGTATCTTAGAATCAAATGAGGAGCTTAAAAATACTGATGCCTGGGTTCCACCCAATCAGAACCTCTGGGCGAAGAGACTGGACACTGGTACGCAGCCAGTATACAGAATCACTGGGTAAGAAGAAAAGAAATTCTCTTCCATGTGCTGTTTACACCTCATCATGCTGAACTGGACAGGGCTCCTTTGAGATCCCCATGGGGCAAATGCTGTAGACCAACAATGGAGGAGGCTGCAAGGTGGTCAAGGGTTTTAAGGGTTGCTTTGCCAGGGGTTGGGAAAAAATTAAGGATACTAAGGAAAGCTAGAGCGGGCAGCACTCACCACATCTTGGATAGCAGACACAGTGAGGGAGATGTCAACTAGGATGGGATGCTGGAGTTGGCAACTGGATGGAAGGTCTTCCTGTCAAATATTGAATTCATAACAGGGGCATACACTCTGCACTGGTCAAACTCTGAGTAATTGGTAGAGAAAGTACTGCCCTTCCTGTAGCAGACATAGGGTGTCTGAGAAGAGGGAGAGAACTTCCACGTTCCTTATATGAGAGGAGCCCTGGGCGGGAGCTTGGGGATGGCTTGTGATGTTATTTTTAATAATGATAGCTAACGTTTATTGAGCCCTGGCTATGTGCCAGGTGTGGTCTAAGCCCTCTGAATGGATTCCCTTGTTTAATCCTTCCAAGCCCCTATCAAGTAGAAAGCATTTTTATCCTCATGTAATAAATGAATTAACTGGGGTATGATAGGAGGAAGCAAATTCCTAAGATTAAATAGATAATTAAGAGGCAGAAACTGGACTTAATCTGAACCCAGGTTCATCTGAGGCTGCTGCACTATACACCCACAATGATGAGACAGAGAATGGGGGAGGAGGATTACTCCTTGTCCAAATGCTGGTTACTTCCCAATGTGCTTGGGATATAGCATACATGCTTGGTCCTCACCAAGTCCAGGGAGCATGGTTTGGGCTGGAAGGCAAATGATAGAAGCTAATGTGGTAAGCTGAACAAGCTAGATAGGCTGAGACAAAAGTCAAAGGAGAGAGAACTTATGTTCTACTACCGACCTGGGATCCTGAAAAGGGACTGCCATTCCTTGTGGCCCCAAACAGATAAATATGTGGAAGCTGTAAGAGTGCAGAGTGGTTAGGCCAAGAGAGGCCTGAGTTAGCCCTCCTGCTCCTCTCTTGGTCTCTACGAGATGTGAAAGGATGCCAGAAATTCCTCTGTGCCCCGCATAGAGGGTGGACAAAGGCTGCATTGAGAGCCCCCAGAACTGCCCTGGGGGCCATGATGACCAATGCAACTCTGCAGTGGAGGCTGTGAGGGGGACTATGAAGGCCAGGTGGAGGCCCTGGGTGAGGCTCGGAGAGGTCTGCAGCAGCAGTGATTGCTGAGGTGGGACTCCGCCAGTGCCAGATAAAAAACGGTCACCCCCAGCCCTGGCTGGTGTGGCTCAGTGGATTGAGCACCAGCCTGTGAACCAAAGGGTCGCCAGTTCAATTCCCAGTCAGGGCACATGCCTGAGTTGCAGGCCAGGTAGGGGGCATGTGAAAGGCAGCCACACATTGATGTTTCTCTCCCTCGTTTTCTCCCTCCCTTCTCCTCTAAGAAAAAAAGCCCACCAAAAAACCCTCCAAACAAACAAACAAACAAAACCTGTCAGCGCAAAAAGTTAGGCTGAGAATTCTCCAGTGACAGACTTTAAACAGCAGGTGCCAACAGAGCAATGTTGACCTCTATGTCCAGATAGTTTTAGGGGTAAACAGTTCTAATCTCCATTATTTAGTTATGTGACAAAGAACCAGGAGTTGGAGGATCCGTGTCTGGTGTTTTTGGCAGGTTCAGAAATAAAGGGAAGAGTTCATGTTTGGCCTTGTTATAGGTACATGAGGAAACCAGTTGTCAGCTCTTATGGGAGTCCTGAGAAAGAGTGGGCACTGGGTCTTGTGCAAGTCCTATGGGGACAGGTGGCTCTTCAAAGTCAGCCATGTGCTGGAACACAAAAGGGTGGGGGGTAGTTCAGAAAGCAAACGATTGGGGAGATTTCTTAACCATCATGGTTTTCTGGGGACATAAGGCTCAGGTAAAGTTTAACATCAAGGACATGCCAACTCTATCTTGTCCTCCTGTGGAAAAATTGCCTCTATTCTCAACTCACTATTTTCACTCCATATACATTTGTGGTTCTTGACTTTTCCTTTGCACCCATTATCACAGCCTCCTGTTCTCTCATACAGTGTAGTGTATGAGCCCAGTCAAGTCTTTCATATATATTTATGTGAGTCACAACTTCATCTTTTTTTTAAATTGTCTTTGAACAGCATACTCCCTAGAGATCATTCAGATTCTAGCAGTTCTGTGTGCATTTGTGTGCGTGTGCGTGTGTGTGTGTCCCAGTGAGAGGCACTTCACTGAAGGTGGCCACCGTGAAGAGTAACACCCTGAGGTTAAGAGTTATCAAATGGAATGGTATGGGAGAAGCTAGGCTTCTCCTTGCCAGAGATTATTCTGGATTCGAGTTCAATGCTTAGTTTTTCATATTCAAGAATTATTATTTCTGCATTCCTTGGCAATGATCTGAATGTGGTAAAATAGAAGATGAAGAATTAGACAAAATTGGGTTCAAAATGGTCCCACAACTTACTTGCTGTGTGATCCTGGGGAAGGATCTTAACCGCTTTCTTCTTTGGCACCTTTACCTGTAAACTGGGAATGATGTTAAAATCCACCTTATAGACAACCACTGTGGAAAACAGTATGGAATTTTCTCAGAAAACTAAAATTGGATCTGCCTTTTGATCCGGCAATTCCACTGCTAGGATTATATCCTAAGAACCCTGAAACACCAATCCAAAAGAACCTGTGCACCCCAATGTTCATAGCAGCACAATTTACAATAGCTAAGTGCTGGAAGCAACCTAGGTGCCCATCAGTAAATGAGTGGATCAAAAAACTATGGTACATTTACACAATGGAATTCTATGCAGCAGAAAGAAAGAAGGAGCTCCTACCCTTTGTGACAGCATGGATGGAGCTGGAAAGCATTATGCTAAGCGAAATAAGCCAGGCAGTGAAGGACAAATACCATATGATCTCACCTTTAACAGGAACCTAAACAACAAAACAAAGAAACAAGCAAAATATAGTCAAAGACACTGTAATGGAGGATAGGCAGAGAGTGACCAGAGGGGAGAGGGGAGGGAATTTCAGGAGAAAAGGGGGAGAGTTTCCAGGAACAAGTATAAAGGACACATGGACGAAAACAAGGGGCGGGTGAAAATGGGAGGGAGGTGGGGAGAGCTGGGGGGGTGGGTTGGGATGGGAGTAAAAGGCAGTAAACCGTACTCGAACAATGATTAAAATAAAAAAATCCACCTTATAGAATTGCTGTGGGGATCAAATGAGATAATGAAATATAATGAACTTTGCATATAGGAAGTATGCACTCAGTAAGTGATGGCTACTATTATCAAAATAACTTTCCTATGTCCGAACCAAGGAAAAGCCTAACCTAACAACCTTTCATGACAGCTGCAGCAGAAGCCCCCACATATCTCTTTCACTGTGGACCCACTGCTACTCAAACAAGAAGCGTTCTTGCTCAACAAGGACTAATGGAATAATAGCTCATCAGCTCGTCAGCTTCAACAGTAGGTCAATGATGGAAATTACAGGTGCATGTTAGTTGATATGTGTTCTTTGTCTTCTTTGCGACTTTCATATTTCTTTTAATGTCAACTTAGTTTTTTTAATAAAGGCAAGTCACTAAGTCTACGAATGTAATGTTATTTATAGATTTTAAAAAGCTATTCAAAGAAATGATTTTACAAATAAGGAAAAAAAACCCTGACAATGTGTCCAAATTTTAGTTGGGGATACATGGGTAAGGTAGGTACACGATGCATAGTATACTGGTTTGGACAGATCCTAAGGTCACTAATGGTCTCAGAGAGGCCTGAGCAGGGTCCCCACTAGAGGGCAGTAAGGGCCTCTCGAAGGGCTGAAGGAAGTCCTTTCTTCAGGAGTTCTTTTAGCTTTACTTACTACAAACATGCTAATTCAGGATTGCTAAAATGGGGCAACAGTACACCAAAATTTGCATATTACCCAAGTGTCCTCAAGATTCAAATTTGGCATTGTACTGAGATCCTGTAGCCTCTGGGAATGTCACTAAACTGCCTGCAAGCAGATATGGGGATGGCTGGAATTCTCTCTATTGCCAGGGCTTTTGTAATTAGTGCATCAACAATATTGACCTGAGGTGCTGTGCATGCTTTTTAGTAATAAACTGCTAGTTTTGTTTAGTTATCCATCATCTATTTAATGTCATGTGGATTGTCTGATTCTCTGTTAGGGTGTTGTGACCCATATTTTCATCAAAAGTAGTTTTGTTTTGTGGTTGGCTCTCTATTTTGTATTGTGGTTGGGTCTCTATTTTTTGGGGTGATGTATAAAACTCCCCCAGATCTGCTTGTGCAGTGACATTACATTGGTGATATACTTTCAGAGAGTACAAGCTAGTTGAATAACTTGTAATATAATGTCAAGATAAGTGTAATAAAAATATTACCTATTTAAAGTATTTTGGCATTGTTTTATAATTAAAAAGACATGTGTAAACTTGTATTCTCTTCTGTAGTATCTAGTAAGCAAATCCATATGTAATTCTAGCAATGTTTGTTGCTACTTTTAATTTTGTTCCTTTGTAAGTCTAAATTATCACTGGTTCTTTTTTGAGTGAGGCAGTATGCATGGATGAGTAAAGTAGATTCTGTGATCAAAACTGTTTGAAGGATACTGTTCTAAACGCTTTGAGTGGACTATAAGTGCTTACCCTCACAATTCTTAAACATTACACAATAGCAACCAATAACCAACATGGGACTTTCCCTCCAGTTTCTCACCTCACTCATCCAAAGATTCTGGCTACTCCGATGGCTTCTTTAAATGTAGTGCCTGGTACTGTCACTCCACCCTCCCTGGGACATCCCAGGGCCTATCTCATCCTCATCTCATCATTCATTTCTGGGCTGGCACAAGTGTCACTTTCTCAGAAAGGCCTTCCTGGAACATCCTGTTAATCTGTGTGTCATTCTCTGTCCTATTACCCTTTTTTTATTTTCTTCAGCACAATTGTCAGTATATGAATCATCTTATTTAATTTGTTATTTTAGAAAATCAGTTTCCTCCCATATGTCTTATTCATTGCCATTTCCACAGCATTCAGGAGAAAAAAGTCTACTTTATAAGTAAGCACTTAGTAAAGATTGGATAAATGAATGAATTAATGAATGAATACCTCACTCATTTATTCACTCCATGTTGCTATTCTGGGAGCCACATGACTAGACTGTCTGTAGAAGCAGAAGCTCTTACTTAAGCCTGATGGCGTGTTGCACACACAGGACCTTCCCCTGCCCGCTGAACAAGGCAGGCGTCAGCTACCCCAGCTCTGTATTTCACCTTCACTTGCAGAAAGTGAAGCAGGGCTGCTATTATTCACTGTACTCCCCAGCCTCCTCTATCCCCATGCGAAATAGTTCAAGGCTCTGGGAACTACAGTCTTAGGTATAATGTCTGAATCGCCACCTTCTGTTAAGGAGCCCTGAACTGGTCTGGCTGTGACAGTTTTGTTTAGTTGGAAATGGTGGAAGCTGTGTCTGAACTGAAGCTGTGGTGATGGGAGGAAGCGTGAAAACCTGACATGTGAGTGGGGATCTGAGGTCCAGTCGGACGCTTGGAGTCACTGATGGTGGCAGATGGCAGGGGCACACACAATGGGAGCTGGGTATACGGATCCGGGAATCAGAGTCGAGGAGATGGCAGTGGGGAACAGTGGAATGAGAAAATAAGCAAGTGGGGAGTGATGGGCGGAGAGAATTTTGCAGTGGGGTCATTTATTTTTTTCTTGTTGTTTAATAGCTTTATTGAGATATAATTTACATACCAGAAAATTTATCCATTCCGTGGTTTTTAGTATATTTGATACAGAGTTATGTAATCATCACCATGATCTAATTTTAGAACATTGTTTGAAAAGATTTTATTTATTTATTTTTAGAGAGAGGGGAAAGGAGAGACAGAAACATGATGTGTAAGAGAAACAGCGATCAGTTGCCTCTCTCACACTCCCAGCTGGGGACTGGGCCCACAACCCAGGCATGTGCCCTGACTGGGAATCCAACCGGCAACTCTTAGGTCCGCAGGACGGCACTCAATCCACTGAGCTGCACCTGCCAGGGCTAATTTTAGAACATTTTTATCACCTCCAATCTTGTAACCATTATTAATCACTCCTCATTCACCTGCTGCTTTCTCCACCATGGCCTAGGAAACCACTACTCTACTTTCTATAGCTATGATTAGCATATTCTGAACCTTTCATATCAGTGCGATTGTATAATATGTGGTCTTTTGTGACAGGATTTTTGTCACATTTTCAACTTTCATCCATGTTTAGCATGTACTAGTGCTTCATTTCTTTTTATAATAGAATGATATTCCATTTTATGGATATATAACATTTTATTTATCCATTCATCAGTTAATAGACATTTGGTTTCTTTCTGCCTTTTAGCTATCGTGAATAATGCTGCTACATTTGGTACAAATTTTCACGAGAACATATGTTATTATTTGTCCTGGGTTTATACTAGGAATGGAATTGCTAGGTGATATAGTAACTATATGTTCAGCACTTTGAGGAGCTGCCAAACTGTTTTCTAAAGTATCTGCACTATTTTCCGTTCTATTGGGGGGTGGGGTTTCCTGTTTCTGAGAGAGTCAGCAGTGACTGGAGCAGGGAGGCCTGGACAGGGGTCATGGGTGTATTTGGGACTGCACAGGTGAAACAGCAAGGTCTGGGATGGTCAGCTGAGGCTGGGGGCACTCTGGCGCATTAGATCTCAGTTCCTAGGTGTTCCAGAGGACGATGACAGTGATGATAGAGGAGGCCAAGAAGAGCAGGTAGAGGCGGAAGAGGAAGGTGTCCATCGTGTGGCTGAACTGTACCCACAGGTCAGTCAGTTGGGCCCTTGTCAATCCTGAGTTCCCATTTAACTCTGCCTCTCTGGGTTCCAGCTTTTCCCCCACCAATTCCCTGGGCTCTTTCAGGCCTGTGGAGAAGACAGATACTCGCCATGAAGTGGGAAGAAAACACAGTTAGAGAAATGGGGTTGTGGAAGTTGAGAGAGTATGGGCAGTGCTGACTTCCCTTACCCGGCATGTGAGTAGGGGTGAGCCCTGGGCCCACATTCTCCTTCCAGAGTGCAGTGGGGCAGCATTTCATTGGGCTGGTGCAGTAGAGGAGCAGAGGGCAGAGCCACTGGGGCCTGGGTGGGGGCTGGGTGGTGGCCAGGTGCAGCATGTAGGTGATGAAGATGGTCTCCAGCAGGCTGAGCACCATCAGCGACAGGCAAAGGGCAAAGTAGACACCTGGGGTGGGGAAAAGGAGCACACCAGAGTGAGGCAAATCCAGAAGAACTACCAACTCCTCTCCCTCCTTTTCTCTCTCACAAAGAGAGCCCTTTCTGAGATGATTTCTTTCTTCTTTTTGCCTTATTTGCTCAGCAGCTCTAGCCAGGTCACCTGCCTACCCTGTCTCTTTTTTTCCTTTCTTTTCATTGTCCAATAGTTGGGGAAGAGGGTACATACTGATGAGAGGGGTGCCACTGGCAGGAAGTAGTTTATTCATCATGAGCAGAAAGACATTGTAGCCCAGCAGAAGGGTTATCTTGAATGGGGCGCGGTTCTCGTTTTCTGCAGGCAGGTAGAAGCTGAGGGCGTCGATGGCAACCAGAAAGCTACTGGGCACCAGAAGGTTTATGACATAGAGTCCAGGCCTGCGTTTGATGGCTACCTGGTGGGGAAGAGAGAGCAGAGAGCCAGGTGAAGCTAGGAGACTTAAGGGAGACCTAAGGATGCTCCAGCTCCTTAGTTTCTTAGTGTCTCATTGCAACAGGAGCTATTTCTGGGACTTGATGATGAGGAGCAGCTTATATATGACTAACAAGAATCCCCATACCGCCTAACTGGTGTGGCTCAGTTGGTTGGGTGTTGTATGCAAAGCAAAATGTCGCAGGTTTTATTCCTGGTCAGGGCACACACCCGGGTTGCAGGTTCAGTCCCTGGTTGGGGTACGTACAAGAGGCAACCGGTTAGTGTTTCTCACTCACATTGATGTTTCTCTCTCTCTGTTTCTCCTTCCCTTCCCCCTCCCTAAAAATAAATAAATAAATGCAATCTTAAAGAAAGAGATTCCCCTATGCCCGCCAAAGAAAACCAAAGCCAGAGCTGACAGGCTCGGAAAGGGGGCTGCTTTGGGGAACTCAGGAGAGAGGAAGGCTGAGGAGTATGGTGCCCAGGGGCTTCCTGGTCTTGGAGCAAGAAGCAAGAGGCTGGGGACTCAGAAGGGTCCGAAGATGGAGATCTGGGGATGGACATCCGTGCCAGGGTCTCTTGGCTTACATAGAACACGATCTGGTCAAAAAGACTGGAGCCCACATTCATCTTCGGGGTGGCCTTGTCGATGCTCAGGAGGTCCCACTGCCCTTGTGTGCGGACAATGTCACGCGAGGTGTCCGCTATTTCCCACACTTCCTTTTCCATGCCCAGCAACATGTTTTCCACTGCAGGGGAGGCAAATATTCACTCAACGCACTTTCAGTCTCGACTTGTGCGGGGCTCAGAGAAATGAATTAGAAAACTGATTTAGCTACCTTTTTCAGATTGCCCTAAGGCATCACCTCCTTGCTGTTCAATTGCCTGCTTTTCATTCTGGGCTTTCTCGGTAAGTCTTATCCTTTCCTAAAGTCCCCACCTCACCATCCACATCATCCCAGTTAGCAAATATTCGACTGTCCCATTTTTATGTATTCAAATGACTCTGGCTGTGTGTACTTTTTTGCTACCCCACTAGTTGATCTCATTTTACCCCAAACGGAAACCCTCACCGTCACTCACCTGTGTAGAGAACAGAGCCAAAGGTGAGTGTGCAGTTTTGCTGGTCAAAGGGGAAATAGAAGATGTCCAGGCTACAGATGCTGGTTACCCGCATTGGTTTGCTATACACAATGTGCCCGTTATTAGTCACGTACGCCGAGAGGTCTTCCAGGGTCTGATCCACATCCATGCTAAGGTGGCAGGAGGGGAGGGGAATACAGGTTCTGGTTTCATATCCGTTTAAGTTTCTCTCTTAAGGTAAGGCTTCCCAGTGTTGCTCATGATGGCCACTCTGCTATCTTTTGTGCCCACCACTTTTCCAGTCCTGGGGGCAAGCTCATGAGCTGTGATTGTACTCCTCCCTGAAATAAGTTTTTAGTGGCTGCATGGAATGGGTTTGCCCTGCACTGCCCAGCAGACTGGGTCTGCTTCTTGCAAAAAGGTGTTCCCTCCAGCTTCCCCAGCCCCGATACCCACGATTCTACAATGAAGATGTCTGGAAGCCACAGGTTCTCAGTTGTCACCGTGAGTTTATTGATATGACCGCATTCTTCTGGGTCCCAGCTGATGAATGGATTATTCCAGGTCTAGAGCACAGAGCACAGAGGGATGGTTATAGCTGAAACCTGGAACTAGTTTACATCAGCATCCCCTGCCCTTCCATTCCCTTAAAAATATATACATATGTATGTATTTTTCTAAATGTATGTACAATGGGTATATGATAAAAATTTGATCATTCTGGAAAGTTATAGTATAAAAAACGATCTTTTTCCTTCTCAGTTCATTCTGGCTCTGTTCATATCCCCAGCTCAGTTCTATTATTAATAATTACTTATGTATCATTCTAGAAAAAAATTAATACATATTCCAACATTCATTTTTATTTACACAGACAGGATCATACTATACGCGTTGTTACGTGTGCTGTTTTTTTGAGCTCACTTTCTTTTGAACTCTGGTTTGTCTTCTTATCCTCATGATAATGCCTCCCCTTCTCTAGTTAACACAGTCTTACTGGCTTTCATTTTCCACTCAGGGAAATCTTAAGCTGGGTGCTACATATATTTGGGCCCTAAAGCTTCCTTGGGGGCTTCCAACTGTATTGTCCTCCTTCTTCCTGTATTTTCCGTCTGTCTTTCAAAGTTGTTTGGCGGCCCAGAAAACTACTGGTTTCATTCTAGTTAGACGTGTCTATTCTCTTGGGCACTGTCAAATGCAAAGCCAGAAATGTGATTTTTGCAAAGCCAGAAAAAAAAAAGGAAGGCGAGATAAGAAAGATGACATTACATACCATCTTTAACCACAGAAATGACGTCAGCAGCTGAAGCTGTGCATTCTGACACACACATACACAAAAAAAAACATCCAGGATGATTAATGCCATGAGATCGCGTCCTAATCTACCTCTTGCCTTTGTTTCCTAAATGGTCCCACATGACTGTTCAGCTTTTTATTCACAAGTTCCAAAAGAAATGTGGGTCCGAAAATGCAGGTTATATGAAAATTTTTCATTTGCATGAAAAATGCAGGTTGTAGGGGGGAAAAGCCAGCATGAGACCTACTGGGGATGTGTTCTTTATAGAATATTCCCACAAGGGCAGGACTCAAGGACAAATGTACCCTGCAGAAATGTCACTGCAGCATTGTCCTTCACATCTCTCCACCCCATGGGATGAACATCTAACTCATGCAACATCCATTCAGAGGACTCGTTGCTCACCACTGGACCAGTGTGAAGTTGGACTGAGAGGGTGAAGACTCCTTATTCCCTATTAGCAACCTATGGAGAGAATGTAGTCAGAACTCACCACTTCCAAGATGGCAGACAGAGTGAAGGAGATGTTGACCTGAGTGGGGATGCTGTAATTGATAACTGGACGGAAGTCCTTCTGTTTAAACACACTCTGGAAGGCAACAGGATCCACCCCATGCTTGTCAAAACCCGAGCAGTTGATGGTGAA
The DNA here is from genome assembly GCA_004024845.1 of Tonatia bakeri. Taxonomy (NCBI): domain Eukaryota; kingdom Metazoa; phylum Chordata; class Mammalia; order Chiroptera; family Phyllostomidae; genus Tonatia; species Tonatia bakeri. The sequence goes on along the minus strand of PVIA01000584.1, from coordinate 134,070 downwards.
AGTGTTTGCCCTTCCTGTAGAGACCAGAGACCTTAGGAGATGGGAATAGGGTTTTTGTGTTTCCTAAGTGAAAAGAGTGCCAGGGTCTGAGGGCCTCTCAGCAGAGATAAAATGTGGACATGGGGCGAGGCATGTGAGCCTCTCCTTCTTGAAGGCCAAGCTCTTACTGCCAGGGCTGGGAGGATGTGCTGGTCTGCTACGCAAATGACGGAAGGTGATGTGGTGAGCTGACCTTTCAGGGCTCAGGCTCATCCCTTTCTTCCTGTGCTTTTGCTCCCATGTAAAGACTACCCAAATCTGTATGCAAATAGGCTCTCCGGGGAGTCTTATTCTTTCCATAGTTGCAACATTTAGATGCACTTAAAGTTTGGCTCTTGTTCGACCATCCTTTTTATGTCTAGCTCTATTATGATTCTTCCTCATAGACACTAACCAAAATTTCCCTAAAATTTTTTCAATTTTCCCTTCCCACTTTCATATTTTTCCATTTTTTGAAAGAAAAAGTTTGGAGAGACATAAACATGAGTGCACTGTAAAATACATGGAGACTTAAGGAAGTTGTATGCGAATTTATTGACTACTTGCTGTGTGCTTGTTTCTCGCCCTTCTCAAATTCAATGACTTCCTCTAAGATCAGTGGGAGCCATTTTCACCATCACCATTTTGAGAAGATTTCAGTGATCATTCACCACGTGGTTGGTGAAGCTATACAATAAGATATAAAAGCCCTTTTGCCCACCTCACCTGCGATCCAACCCCAGGTGGCTCTGTGGTTATTTCTGTAACTATAGCCCAGCTAGTTCTTTCCCATGCCTCTTCCACTCTCTTCCCCATATTGGTTAACTCATAAGGTACACGTCCAAGCTAAGGAGAAAGATACTAAGGGAAGCAAATGTTGTCCTTTCCCCTCCATGCACTTCTTCTACAAGGTCTTCCCATGTGAGGTGGGTAAGGAGTTATGTTATTGTTAATAGGACCAAGCTGCCCTGTCCACAGTTACTATATCTTTTAAAAACATATTTTATTTATTTATTTTTAGAGAGAGGGGAAGGGAGAGAGAAATAGATGGAGAGAATCACTGGTGTGAGAAGTATCAATCGATCGCCTCTCGCACACCTTCAGCCAGGGACCTGGTCTGCAACCCGGGCATGTGCCCTGACTGGGAATCCAACTCACAACTTTTAGGTTTGTGGAGTGATGCCCAACCCACTGAGCCACACTGGCCAGGGCCACAATAATTATATTTTGGCAAAAAGGAGCTGTTGGATATTATAAAGGGGTGGATTTGTGGTAAAATGGTAGGGCAGACAGTTTGGTAGATTCCCATGCAGGTGAATGAGAGAGGGACTGTGTACTGATCAGTGAAATGGTTTTTTCATCTGTCCCCAAAGGAAACAAAAACACAGATACTACAAAGAAAGGCAATGTTTGAGCAAGCAATTTTGGTTGCACTCTAGTTCTGGAAAGTAATAGTTTCCAGGTTTTGCCCAGAACAACATTCCCATTTGTCCCTGTTCTTGCCCCATCTTACCTTGAAGCAGAAGGCTGACAGTGAGACAGAGGAGGAGTCCCCCTCCAGTGGGCCACCCCCCTTCCATGCTGCTCTTCCGAAGTCTTCTCTGGGGACTCACCAGTAGCCCCCAAACCCTTGAGCTTAAAGGAGCTCAGACCACACCTTGGTTCTTGGTTTTGAATACGGTTCATGACAGGTGACCACTCCCAGGTGAGAGGCTGTGGCCAACGATGTCACAGCAAGTGTCCTGCTTTGCCCCTGTCTGGGTATGTCTTCCGGGCTCTGGGCAGGGAGGCAGTGAGGCCTAGACTAGGGGAGAAGTGCCTGTTTAGCAACCTTGTCTAGATGAGCGGTTTTAAATCTGACTTCTAAGTACTTTTCAGGGAAAATGGGCGACTTAGAAGATAAAGGCCTCATCAGGTCTTTCTTGAAGTTACTGTGCTTCAGAGAATGTGTATGGAACCTTGGGAAAGGAATAATTATGTGGAGGCACCTGCTAACTTCACAAGGCAAGAACATGTAATTATTACCCTGGCCAGTGTGGCTCAGTTGGTTGGGCATTGTCCTGCAAAGGGAAAGGTCACTAGTTTGGTTTCTGGTCAGGGCACATGCCTGGGTTGTGGGGTCTGGTCCCCAGGTGGGGCATGTGTGAGAAGCAACCAATCGATGTTCTTTCACACACAGATATTTCTCTCTTTCTCTTTCTCCCTCCCTTCCCCCTCTCTAAAAATAAGTAAGTAAAATCTTTTTAAAAAGACCATGTAATTATTGTGTTGCAGACCTGGAAATGTGTTCTTTATCCAGCTGTGGACATCGTGGTTATTTTCAATATTGAGTTAAGAAGCTTGATTGAGGAGTTAAGTTCCTTTTTTGCGACATGAACCTGGCTACCACACCTGTCTCCACAGCCAGCACCATAGTGCGGATCTGCATCATCCCTTGTTTGCACTGTTGGGATAGCTTATTCACCAGGTTTCCTCTAGATATCTAGTTTCCCCCCAGCCGAATCCTTCATTTCGCCGTTGTTCTAAAACAAAACTGTCGGGTTTACCCTTCCTTGTCTAATGTCTCTAAAGGCCTACAGCCCTGAGGTCACCAGGGAACGTGTGAGTAGAAAATCATTTGATGAGCTTTTTGAAAATACATGCACTCATACCCTCCCGCTCCTATGGGAAGGGCGTGCGTGTGTGTGTGTGTGTGTGTGTGTGTGTGTGTTGTGTGTTTAGAAGCTCCTCAAATAGTTCTGATTCACATTTCATTGACAATAGAAGAGTTTGTGAGGCAGTAGAGCCATAGGAACTCCTATGCCCTGTGGGTGGGAATAAAGCAATTTGTCATGGTCCCTTAAAATAGAAGATGTATATGTTATAGGACCTGCCAATTCTACTCCTAGGTCTATACCAGCTCTGCGCTGTTAGTCTCATGTGGCTATTAAAATTTAAATTAATTAAAATAAAAATTTCAATTCCCCAGTCACTATAGTCACATTTTTCTCTTCTTTTCACAATAGCCATATTTCAGATATTTAGTACATGTGTGCTGCTGAAGTGAGCACTATTTCACACGCTTGATAACCACAGGTATATTAGTGCAGCGTGTGTAATGGAGTGCTATGTGGCAAAGAGCTTAACTTCACTTTACCCATCGATATGCATAAATTTTAAGAGCATAATATTGAATGATAAAAACAAAGTGCAAAATATATGAAGTATGATATTATGTGACATGTATGTGCATTCTAAAGTGTACATATTTCAATAATACATAGTTTAAAATACATCCATAGGCAGTAAAATTAAAACAAAAAGTAAGATAACAGTAAATGCAAAATTCGGGACAGTTATTACCTACTTGGAGGACAGGGAAATGGCTGTGCTTGAGAAGACACTTGTGGAAGCCTTCCAAGACATGAGTACTTGTAGGCAGGAGATAAAGTAGGACTTTAACTTTTCATTTCACATTGTTATATAATATTTCAGTTTTTCCCCATGGGTACATTTTGCTTTATTATTATTTTTCATTACAACTGATATTCAATATTATTTTATATTAGTTTCAGGTGTATAACATAGTGGTTAGACATTTATATAGTTTACAAAGTGATCACCCTGATAATTCAAGTGCCACCTGGCACCATACTTAGCTATTACAATGTTATTGACTATTTTCCCTGTGCTGCACTTTACATCCCCATGACTATTTTGTAACTGCCAATTTGTACTTCTCCATCCCTTTACCTTTTTCACCCAACATAATGGAACATAAATAATAAGACTTTGTTCTTTTTTAAGTGATATTCCATTGCTTTATTATTGATATTATTTGCACATCTTACAATGGAATATAAACAGAACTTTTTTCCTGTAAGTTATGGAAATGCAAGTTCTTTTTCAACTTTGTGGATGGGTAAAATGTTTGTAATGCTAATTTTCCTAAGCTATTACAGAGTGGGCCAGAAACACATTTATGGATTCTGGGGATGATGTGTACTGTAGTTCTTTGACTGGGTAAGTGGACACTCTAGCCAAAAATTTTTAAAAAATGGACACAGAAATACAAGACAAAGGCAAATGAAAATTCCCTTATATCTTTGCAACATTTAGATGGAAACCAAATTTAAAAGCAATCCATTCTGCTTTTGAAGAGGCTTTGGTTCAGCTCTCAAATCTCGATTGCTTGGCGCAGTCTCCTGTGAGAACACTCGGAAGGGGTCTTCTTAAACAGCAAACCTATTTTGAGTGGTGGTGTTGCTTTTAGTAGCTGTATCTGCATGGGACTGATAACCAATTGTCATCTTTGGAGGAAGCCCTGACCTTTCCTTGTATACCCTCCCTACATGTGTAACAGCGTCTCTGTTTTCACATTCAGTAGTCCATATTGCTATCTTTTTACCTCCAGCTCTAACATTAACAACATCTCCACATACATCATCATGTAGTCATCAAAAGATTCCCCAACAAGGCCCAGCAGTGTCTGTAGCCAAAATCGATTGAGAGGTCACTTTGTCCATGCTGTTTGCCTAATGTAATTAGCCATCGTTCTCCTCGTTTGCTTTTCTCATCTTCCCACATAGGCTTAATACCACCCTCTAAAAGTGAGCAGTCGCAGCCAGGAATTAAATTACTAGACAACTGGATATGGTCGTGCAGAGCCCAGAAGTCTTCAATAGTATCAAACTCAGAGATCAGCTGAAGGTTTGCTTGCCAAGTTTTGCTTTTATCATTTTTTAAATAAATTTTATTTTAATTGTTGTTGCAGTACAATTTTCTATCTTTTACTCCCATCCCAGCCCACCCACCCACCCACCTTTTATCATTTTTAAAAAACCAGAGTGCCCATCTGTTCTGTGAAGGATGTTTAATATAGTGTCCTGGGTTAGCAGTCTCCTGGTTAGATTCTGTTTTCTCTTCTTCTGTAGGTGGGGGATTAGGAGTAAGGGTGGTTTCCAGTTCCACACTTGCCATTTTTATATGTATTTTTGAATCAACTTATTGTCTTCTACAAAAACAAGTGAACAGATCCCTCCACACTTTCTTGTGATTTAAGTAATGCTTTTAAAAAATTAACAGCATACAAATTTAGACGGGACCAAGATGGTGACATAGGAATCTAAAATCCCCTCTTCCCCCCAGTCACCTACAGCTATTCCATCCCAGAGAAACCCCAAAACTAACTAAGTGACTCCTACACATCAGTTAAATGAGAAAATACTGACATGGAAATGGGTGGGAGAGATGGAGACATTCTCACCATACATTCCACCCCTAACACAACACCATATGATTGAGTGAACCCTCTCCTGAGGAGTGAAGGGTTTGACTGTACATCTAGCATCCCAACTTTTAAGGTCCCACTTGATGGTCAAGTCACAAAATATCCAGCTCTGAAAGCCAATGAGATTTGTGTATGTGAGCAGATTTTTCAGCAGAGACTTTGTAGAGACAAGGGAGTGGGATGATATATTCAAGTGCTGAAAGAAAAAAAGCTACCAACCAAGAATATTCTACCTAACAAAGGTGTTCTTCAGAATTGAAAAAGAGCTAAAGATATTTCTAGACAAACAGAAGCTGAAGGAATTCATCACCACCAGATGAACCTTACAAGAAATATTAAAGGGTGTTCTTCAAGCTGAAACAAAAGGATCGTAATAACTAAAATGAAAATATATGAAAGTATAAAACTCACTTGTAAAGGTAAATATATCATTAAATTCAGAATACTCTGATATTATAATAGTGGTGGGTAATCGCTTTTAGCTCTCATATAAAGATTAAGAGACAGGAATTAATAATAACTATGATGATAATTTGTTAATGAATACACAATATAAAAGGATGTATATAAATTATGACATCAAAAACATAAAATGTGGAGGGAGGGAGTATGGAATGCAGAGCTTTTGTATAGGTTTGAAGTAAAGTTGTTATCAGCTTAAAATGGACTGTTACAACTCAAAGATGCATTGTTCAAGTCTCACAGTAACCACTAGGCAAAACCTTACAGTAGATACACAAAAAATAAAGGGAAAGGAATCAAAGCATACCATTACAGAAAACTGTCAAGTCATAAATGAAGAGGGCTTTTACAAAGACTTCATAAATTTCCAATGCACTTGAGTAACAGAGGTTTACAGTAGAAAATGGAAGAAAAGGAAATAAGTTATTATCAAAAGGGCTACTTCACAATATGTATAGATAATTATATATGTATATATTTGTATATATATAATTCTTTTTAATGAGAGGTCCTCAGAAACCAGAAGCATGTTTTCCTAAGTTGTGAAATGTTCCTAACATTTCTGCTGATATATCTAGGCCAGTTCTAGCTTAAAATATTTTCCTTCATTATCAGGTCATATTTTAAACCACAAGGCTCACCTCAACCCTAACATGTGAACAAGTTGTTCTTTTGCAAAGGACATTGCCAATTATAATGACCTTGGCACCTAAAGTCACATATGACAAGGTGGAAAAAAAATTGCAAGATAACATTTAGAGAAATATAAATGTGGGGGTGTGATGCGCGATCACCGACTGGCAGTGACCGCGGAACGCTGCGGATGGCTCGTCAACACATGAAAAATGAACATACACAGAAACAGGCCATTTTCTGTGGAGAAGTAGGGATGGAGGGGCCACCCTCTCTGGGGGAGGGTGCGAGTTCTCCTGTCCCAGCAGGCCTTTTATTTGGTTTGTTTGTGCAAGAATTCAGGTAAAGCTCATTACTCATTGCAGGGAAGTAAGGATCAAATAACAAGGAACTGTCAAGTCATAAATGAAGAGGTCTTTTACAAAGACTTCATAAATTTCCAATGCACTTGAGTAACAGAGGTTTACAGTAGAAAATGGAAGAAAAGGAAATAAGTTATTGTCAAAAGGGCTACTTCACAATATGTATAGATAATTATATATGTATAATTATATATATGAGGGCCTACTTTGAGTCAGGGTCAAAGAGCTGTAAAACTTTGAGGAACAAACTTACTTCCTTCTTGGACCCTTCTCATTCAACTGAGAGCGTTCTAAATAAAGCAGGTTTCACAGGATTT
>PVIA01000584.1:7500-126909 GCA_004024845.1 Tonatia bakeri | reverse complement strand
TTTTGTCTCCTTGCTGGCTTATGGTTCCAAGGTCGTTCCCTCAGTTTTAGCCTAGGCGGGGGTTACAGCTTCTGATAGCAGGCAGGGCGGTTCCCAACAGGGGTGGGAAAGAAAAAATGATGCAAAGGTGATCTTAAGAATTTTGAAATTCTTCAAAGATGTGGTAAACACCCTTCATTTTAAGTTATTGCAAAAGTCAAGGATGGGTTTCTGAAGGAGAAATAGTTCGAAGTTATGAAAAGAAGAAAACATAAGATAATTTGCAAGTAGAGATTAGCTCACCAGAGTATAAGTAACATCTCTAAGAACTCAAAGATAGTTAAGTTCACAGGTAAAAATGGGCTGCTAATTCTCCATATTAGATGTGCAAAAATAAAATATACTATACCAGGATGGGATAAAGGGATTACACTTAGAGCTAGTAAAATAGTGATTCTTGATTGGCTGTCATTCATTCATGTAATCATTTAACAAGTCTGTATTAAGCACCTATGTTGTGTCGGGCAGGGTGCCGTATACTGATTTATAAAAATGGATGAGACATTGTACCTAACCTTTAGGAAAGCACATTCTCTTAGGGGAGGCAGAAATGTACATAAATCCCTGAAATGTTTTCAGCTAATTGAAATATAATTCAGATATTTTTCTTTGGTATTTTTTCACCCCCCTTTCAATTTCTGTCTCTTGTCAGGACCTTGCTCCTAACTAGCTGTTAGAAGCCTCCCCAGGAAAATAGCTGCTGATGAAGGTGTGAAGTACTGTTTTTGTCGTTGCTGTTGTTCCACTCATTCATGCATTCACTGGTTGTTGTTTTCTTTTTTAATTTTATTTTAACCATTGTTCAAGTACAGTTTTCTCCCTTTTACTCCCAATCCAGTCCACCCACCCTTCCCTCCCAACTTCCCTCCCATTACCACCCTCCCCCTAGTTTTTATCCATGTGTCTTTTAACTTTATTCCTGTAAACCCTTCCCCTTTTCCCCTGAAACTCCCTCTTCTCTCTCCTTTGGTCACTTTCTGCGTGTCCTTTATTACAGTGTCTTTGACTATATTTTGCTTGTTTCACTGTTTCGTTGTTTAGGTTCCTGTTAAAGGTGAGATCATATGGTATTTATCTTTCACTGCCTGGTTGTTTTTTTTTTTAATGTGCCCCGTCCAGGGATCGAACCCTCAACCTTGGTGCATCAGGAGATGCTCTAACCAACCAAGCTACCTGCCCAGGGCTGAAGTACTCTTAATAGGAAACTTTTTTTTTTAAAGGGGGTTTTATTCCATTGTATACGTGCACCACTTCTTTATCCGTTCATCTCCTGATAGACATGCAGGTTTGCTTCCATATTTTAGCATTTGTACATGATACTTCAATGATCATATAGATGTATATGTCTTTTCAATTTAGTGTTTTGGGTTTCTTTGAATAAATATCCAAAAGTGAAATTGCTAGGTCCTTTTTTATCTCTTGTTATAGCCTTTGCTTTAAAGCCTATTTTGTCTGGTATTAAGTAGTGCTAGCACAGTTTTCCCCCTACCCCACCCACATTTTCATTTTCATGAAATATCTTTTCCATTCTTTTACTTTCAGTCTGTGTGTGTCTTTCAAGCTGAAGTGAGTCCCTTGTAGACAACATATGTGAAGGTCTTGCTTTGTTATCCATTCAGCCACCATATGTCTTTTGATTGAAGCATTTAATTCATTTGTATTTAAAGTAATTGTTGATAGATATGTACTTATTACCATTTTAGTATTCACATTTCTAGTTATTTTTTAAGATTTTTATTTATTTATTTATTTTTAGAGAGGGAAGGGAGGGGGGGAGAGAGAGAGAGAGAGAAACATCAATGTGCGGTTGCTGGGAGACATGGCCTGCAACCTAGGCATGTGCCCTGACTGGGAATCGAACCTGCGATGCCTGGTTCGCAGCCCGCGCTCAATCCACTGAGCTACACCAGCCAGGGCTCTAGTTATTTTTTATTCTTCTGGAAAAAGACCTTTTAACATTTATTGTAATACTGGTTTGATGCTAATAAACTCCTTTAGCTTTTTCTTGTCTGGAAAGCTCTTTATCTGTCCTTCAATTCTAAATGGTAGCTTTGCTGGGCAGGAGTAAAAACAATGAAAGCTTGTCATCTGCAACAGCGTGGATGGACCTAGAAGGTATTGTGTTGAGTGAAATAAGTCAGACAGGGAAAGAGAAATGCCATATGATCTCACTCATATGTGGAATCTGAAAAATAAAATAAATGAACAAGCAGAACAGAAACAGTCATAGAACATTTTCGCAGTTGCCAGGTGGGAGGGGGTTGGAGGGGATGGGTGAAAAAAGTGAAAGGATTAAAAAGTACAGATTGGTAGTTACAGACAGTCATGGGATGTAAAATAGAGTATAGGGAATGCAGTCAATAATATTGCAGTAACTGTGTATGGTGCCTGGTGGGTACTAAAAATATCAGGAGGATCACTTTGTAAGTTATGGAAATGTCTACTTGCTGCATCGTACACCTGAAACTAATATAATATTATATGTCAACTGCAATTAAAAAATAAAAAAATATTTAAAAAATTTTAAATAGAATTTTTTGATAGTAAAAATATTTGCTCATTAAGAACAGTTAAGAAAACACAGATAAAGATATAAAAGAAAATAGCAATCACTCATAATTCCATTATCCAGGATAAAATTTGCTCATGTTTTGGTGTCTAGACATCCATATATTTTCTCTTCATTCCTCTCTAGTGCTCGCTCTCTTTCTGTCTCTCTTTTTAAGAGAAATAATGTATACATACTGTTTTGTAACTCTTGTTCTCCACTTTATATGTCATGGATCTGTTTCCATGTTTATTAACATAGATCTATATTCTCACTTTTAATGGCTTCAAAGTATTTCATCCTGTGGCAGTATGACAATTTATTTAACTTGATTTTTAAAAAAATATTTTATTTATTTATTTTTAGAGAAAGGGGGAGGGAAGGAGAAAGAGAGGGAGATAAATATTAATGTGTGGTTGCCTCTTGCATGGCCCCTACTGGGAACCTGGTTTGCAACCCAGGCATGTGCCCTGACTGGGAATTGAAGCCACGACCCTTTGCTTCACAGACCCATGCTCCCATTGAGCTACACCAGTGAGGGCCACGACCCTTTGCTTCACAGACCCATGCTCCACTGAGCTACACCAGCCAGGGCTAACTTGAACTTTTTAAAGGAGGTCCTTAACTGTCTTCCTGGTCCTCCTCCCAGCATGTATATTCAGAAGGCCCTCTGTTTGATTTTGTGAAATCAGAAGAAGAACTGGTCAGAATAAAACAATGACCCAATATTTATTTCAAAGAGCAATTTTAGCAATGAGAGAAGTAAAGAAGAATGAAATGGAAATAATGATGAAAGGAATATTTTGCAATTATAACTATTTTAAGGTAATTTCTTGCAAATGAGACTTGACCTTTTTATCCTTTTAAACTCTGAAAGTGTCTGAAAACCTTAAAATCAAATCATGTTACATCTATTTAGGGTGAAGTATCAAAGCTCTCCACTCCAGTGTTTGTGGACCTATCATACATGTACTGAGGGACCACCGCTTCCTAGAAAGTCATTTATTGGGACAGTCAATCAAGGAGAGTCTCCGCTGATCTGGACCTCTGTTGATAAAGGAGTCAGAAGTCTGGTGTGGCTGAGGGGCACTAACAGTGCAGGAATGAGGACCGTGGCATATGAGAGGGCCATGGCTGTGCTGAACCTACTCGGAAGGGCTGTGTTGAAGCTTTGGGAAGATAGAGGAGGACACGGTAGTCACCGGGGATAAGTGGCTAAGATTAGGAAAGAGGCCAGAGTCTGACTGGCTCTAAGGCGAGGAGAAACCCAGCTGTGCTTTTCAGGGAGAGGTGGATGTGGACGTCCATCTAGGTGTTCCAGAGGACGATGACCGTGATGACGAAGGTGGCCATGAAGAGCAGGTAGAGGCGGAACAGCAGGGTATCCATCATGTGGCTGAACTGCACCCATAGGCTGACTAAGTGCTGCTGTTGAGCTTTGTCTTCCTGCTGACCCCTTGCTGACCCAGGGGACCCGTTTAACTCTGCCTCTTGGGGACTCGGCACCTTCCCCACAAACTCCACGGGCTCCTTCAGACCTACAGAGAAAACCAGAGACCCAGCTATAGGCAGCAAAGATCACCTGTGAGGGAGGGGGACAGGGAAGGAGGCAGGAGCAGAGAAGTGGAGTGTTGCAAGAGGAAGTGTGGGCAGTGCTGACTTCCTTACCAGGCAGGTGGGCGGGGGTGAGGCCCGGGTCCTTGCTTCCCTTCTGGGGAGCAGTGGGACAGCATTTCGTCGGGCTGGTGCAGTGCATAAGCAGGGAATGGAGCCACGGGGGCACTGGTGGGGGCTGGGTGGTGGCCAGGTTCAGCATGTAGGTGATGAAGATGGTCTCCAGCAGACTGAGCACCATCAGGGACAGACAGAGAGCAAAGTAGACACCTGAGGGCAAAGCAAACTATAAATAAACCAGGGCAAATCATTTCTACATTTTTCTTCAGCCTCTGTCCCCAAATTAAATTTTTCTACAGAAACCCTTTCCTCCTTAAGTGGAGAGGCAGCTGGTTCTCCAGGTTCCCTTCCCTGTGCTCTGCTGCCTTTGCTTCCCTGGAAAGTGGGAGAGGCCATACTGATGAGGGGGGTGCCGCTGGCAGGGAGTAAGTCATTCATCATGAGCAGGAAGACGTTGTAGCCCAGCAGAAGGGTTATCTTGAATGGGGCACGATTCGCGCTTTCTGCTGGTAGGTAGAAGCTGAGGGCGTCGATGGCAACCAGAAAGCTACTGGGCACCAGAAGGTTTATGACATAGAGTCTGGGTCTGCGCCTGATGGCCACCTGGTGGAGAGGAGAGATTGTGGAGAACGTGGCAATTAACTGATGCAGGAAGCTCAATTGTGTGTTTATTTGTCTAATCTTTGCTGATGTGTTGTTTGTCTCTCTATGGGATGATCTCTTTAAGTAACATGTGCTCCTCTACAGAAGTGCCCCCAATTTGTTTTCTAATTTTGTGTGTGTGTCCAACCTGCTAAGAATACAACTGTAGATGTTTAGCGGTGAGTAGGGCCCTTGGCACCATCAGATGGTGACTACTCCATTCTGGTAGGAGCACAGCTGCTCCTCCCCCGTGCAAGGCAGAGGTCCTGGGGATCCTCCTTTAGGGCCACTAGGGTACAGGGTGGAGTGGGAAGCAACTGCTACCCCCCTAAAGCTTCTTTGAGTTTTTCCTTTTTATTGAATTTACTGGGATGACACTGGTTAACAAAGTTATACAGGTTTCAGGTTCATGATTCTGCAGCACATCATCCGTACACTCATTGTGTGTCTACCACCTCTAAAGCTTCTTTCTGTATCTCAGAGGGCCTTAGATCAAGAGGAAGATCACAGAACCATTGGGACCAGAAGTCAAAGAGCCACCCTGGACTTACGTAGAATATGATCCGGTCATATACACTGCTGCCCACCAACAGCTTTGGGGTGGCCTTGTTGATGTCCAGGAACTCCCACTCTCCCTGTGTCTGAAGGATGTCACGAGACGTGTCCGCTATCTCCCACACTTCCTTGTTCACGCCAAGGAGCATGTTGTCCACTGCAAGGGAGGCCAGGGCAGCTCAGTGCGCAAGTGTTCCTAGGCCTTCTGCCCACAAAAGTCAGTCCCTCCCCCACCGAGTTTCTTCAACAAATTTTCCTTTGTCTTTTTAAAGCAGAGCATCAAGTGCTCAGAAGGGGGTTACAGGACCAGCAATTCATATGTGTGTGGCCTGCAGCCCTGATTTTGTTGTTGGTTGTTGGTTGTTGAAAACAAGGGTGAGTAAAGGTTTTATGGGAATTTTGGATATGACTCAAAACGTAAGTCATTCCCATTTTCCTTCTCATTTCCCCAGTTGTCTGATGCTGTTTTAGTGGAATCAATCTTGAACAGTCCGACATTTTTATAATTACATGCATGCCCATTATAGTGATTGATTTATTCAAATCTGCCACACGATACCTGGTGGCATTCAGTTACACTGATTTACTGGTTTAAGAGTGTTAGTTATTAAAGTTAAAAGGGATGAGCTAAAAATTATAAAGGTGCAGTAGCTCAAGGTCAGATATAGGGCAAGGGCCATCCAAGATCTAAAGCAGTAGTTGTTTTTTTTTTTAAACTTCATTGAGGAATTAAAGCAGTAATTCTTAACTCTGCACATTAGCAAAACTTAGGGAGATATATATAAAAATAACAGTAACTGAGCCACCACCTGGAATGATTAAATTAGAATCTCTGGGGTGCTGCAGTTACGGGTATTTTTAAAAAGCTTCAGTGGACAGCCACAGCTGAGAAATGCTGATCCAAAGCTTTCCCTGATAATGCCTATACCATGTAACCCTCTTTCCCTGGGTCTTAAATAGCTGCCCGAGGAGCCTCGCTCACCTGTGTAGAGGAAGGAAGTGAAGGTGAAGGTGCAGTTCTGCTGGTCAAAAGGGAAGTAGAAGATGTCCAGGTTACAGATGCTGGTCACCCGCACCGGCCTGTCATACCTTATTCGACCTTCACTGCTGACGTATGCGGAGAGACCTGAAGGTGTCCGGTCCACATCCATGCTGCTTGTGAGAGGGAGGGAGAGGTCGGTGCTGTGGGCGCCTTCATCAGCGTTTGTCTCCCTTTCTTCCCAGGTCTTCCCCACCCGTGCTCTCCTTTTGGGTTACTTCTCTAACGTCACTCTATCTTGTCTCATCTACCCCTCATAGTGCTTTGAGGGAGTCAGTTAATTAAAACTGTGTCCCTACCTGAATCTTTTAGTGTCCCTGTGCCCTATACTTGACCCTAGGCTGTTCTTTGCAGATGGGCTCCATGCTGGCTTTCCCCAACCCAGATACTCACGCTTCCACGATGAAGATATCTGGGATCCACAGGTTTTCTGCTGATATAGCAAGTTTCTGGATGCCAACACACTCTTCTGGGTTCCAGCTGATGAAAGGATTGTCCCATATCTGCAGGGGGGGGGGAGTGGGAAACCGAGGCAAGGGATGATGGAGCTTATCCAGCCAACCTCTCCTGACTCTCCCATTCTTTAAACTCTGATCCACTAACTCCACTCATGTCCCTAATGAGCACAGCCTACCTCCTTCTCTTTATCCAGTCATGTGTCATTGACAAAGTATCAATGAATAGCCTTTGATTCAGGCAGATCTTAAATATAGCCTAATACCACTTAGGCCCAGGAACACACCAATAGATTGGTTTGCAACCACTTGACCATTTTCTCAGGTCACCATTCTACCTTTCTAAGCTGCTGAGGGAGATCTGTGTCCCCACAGTTCTAAATGGAGTTATTTGGTCTCAGTAAGATTTATACACTGAGTAGAGGCTCAGACTAGAAAGCCTTTAAATTATTTTTTAAATAAAACTTAGAAGTGGAAGTGGGAAGGGGAGAGTTGAATCTGCCTTACCAAATTAAGCCACAGGAAGGATGTCAGAAGCTGGAGCTGTGCATCCTGGTAAAGAAATTCCACGCAGGATCATTAGTGCTTAAAGACGTGGCCCATCCCCACCTCATTTTCTTACTGATATTTACTGATTTATTGAGCCAGGCATAATTCTAAATGTTGGACTGTCTTTTCCTTGCTTGTCTCCTCTTGTTTTTAGGTACAATTCAGGTTTTAATTGACAGATTGACCACTTCCTTCTAGAGCATCCATAAAGAAAAAGAGTCAAGGAGAAATCCTTCCTGAAAAATATATCACTGCAGCCTTCTTCTTTATGTCTCTCCATCACTAAGAAGCCCCTCTATTCATAGGAAATCCATTCAGAGTACCTACTGTTCACCACTGGACCAGTACAATGCTGGGTCAACAGGGCAGATGATCCTTGTTCCCTGTTAGAAGACATAGAGCCCTGACTTGTGTGACTCAGTTGGTTGGAGCATTATCCCACAAACAGAGAGGTTACCAGTTCGATTCCTGGTCAGGGCACATGCCTGGGTTGTGGGTTTGGTCCCCCACTGGGGTGTGTATGAGAAGCAACTGATTGATATTTCTCTCTCACATTGATGTTTCTCTCCCTCTTTTTCACCCTCCCTTCCTCTCTCTTTAAAAATATATAAAAATTTTTTAAAAGAAGCTATGGAAGGTGGGGACTAGGTCTCACCACTTCCAGGATGGCAGACAGGGTGAAGGAGATGTTGACTTGAGTGGGGTTGCTGTAGTTGATGACTGGGCGAAAGGTCTTTCTGTCAAATGCTGCTTGGAAGGCAGCAGGATCCACCCCAAGCTGGTCAAAGCCTGAGCAATTAATGGTGAAAGTGTCGCCTCTTCCTGTAGAGAACAGACTCTGTGAGAGAGGGTCTCTTGCTAGGGGATACTGAGAGGAACAGGTGAATCCTTCCTGTGCCCAAACTCCCCAAGGCCAAACCCCTTCCTGCCAGGGCCAGAGAGGATGAGCTGGTCTGGTAGGCAAATGGTGGAAGTCAAGTGGTGAACTGAGTCATGGCTCTATCCTCACTCCCATCGTCTCATCCTCATGCAAAACCTGCCCAAATCTATAGGCAAATCAGCCTCTGTGCAGTGGCAGCCACTTCAAGGAGTGTTCTAGTGTACCTGTCACAATCTACTTGGGTCCACCTCGTATCGCAGCTGAGCACTGCCCTAAAACCAGTAGTTTAGGCTGTTTTTACGTATTTCTCTTCTGTACTTCTTCCTCAGAGACGTCTGCAGGAACTGACTTATCAAAAAGATAAGAGAAGTAAACAACTGCACTAACTAGGTAGATATGGGAAATGGATGTTTACCTTGGTGCTATGCATTTTTATTTTGCTCATCTCAGATATCTTGGAGTTTATTTTCAGCATTGGGATCACTCTGCGATACCACGGAGCATTTACCACGCACCAACCACACAGTGTGGCTTGTGCAATGTTGTCCCTTGGTCATGGCTAGGGAGTCACCTGGGTGGTGCCTGAGCAGAATCTTTGCCCCATTTTCATCTTTATGTGATCTTTTTCTCTGCCTGCTCCTCTTCATCTCCATTATATTTAAGGTATGTACCCTGACTGGAAACAAATATTACCTCATGGAAGCAAAATATCCACTTCCTTCTTCCTCACCTGTCTCCCTACCCTCTGTTGCTGTTTTGCTTACTCCTTCAGAGCATGTTTAAAATTAGTGGCCCCTCTTTCACAGGTATTGTATCAAAGGAAAAAGAGATAGGGAAGGTGGGATGATAGGTGGTGGGAGGGACATTGGAAGTCGATGAAAAGGTGGAATTGGAAAGGTGGTGAAATGGGGCAGTTTGGTAGATGCCTGTCAGGTAGGGATAGAAGGAGGATGTGTGTCCTGATCAGTGGGACGCCCTTCTATCTGTCACCAAAAGGAAATCAAGACACAGATATCATGGAAGGAACATATAACGTAATAATTCTGAAAGTCCTCCAGGTGGTCGAGGGAAATTTCTAGCTGTTCTTCAGAACCACACTCTAGTCTTCCCTGTTCTTGCCCCATCTTACCTTGAAGCAGAAGGCTGACAGCGAGGCAGAGGAGAAGTCCCCCTCTAGTGGGCCACCCCCCTTCCATGCTGCTCTTCTGAAGTCTTCTTTGGGCACTCACCAGTAATCTCCAAACTCTTGAGCTTAAAGGAGCTCAGACCACACCTTGGTTCCTGGTTTTGAATACGGTTCATGACAGGTGACCACTCCCTGGTGAGTGGCTGTGGCCAGAGAGGTCACAGCAAGTGTCCTGCTTTGCCCCTGTCTGGGTATGCCTTCTGGGCTCCAGGCAGGGAGAAAGTTGGGCCAAGACTCAGGGAGAAGCACCTGTTTGGCTGCTCTGTGTTGAGATCAATAACAAAATAACTTGCCTTAGTGAGGAGTGTGGGCTAGGGAAGTAAGAATCATGTTCTTCTAAGGCCAGGGAATCTGCAGATTTGGAAAGGTGACAATATTTTAGGGATTTGGTTGTGTATTCATTAGATTTAATTGTGAATACCAAATTGTAATTTTGACTCATGTCTTCATCGCTTATTATTTTTATTTTTCCAACAGTCCATAACTAGATTTTCTCTTTCCAGTCTCCGCACTTCCCCCAAATCAATGTCTTGTACACAGTTTTTACTCTATGCATTGACTACAGGATAATAGAAGTCATAAAATTAGCAGATAGCAGAGCTGTTTTTAATGTTTTTGCATTGTCAGTAGTGTTATACATGATCATAAACCAGTAATCTCAGCTAACAGAAATATTAATGGCCTGTATCAATATTAAATCTTATGTCACATCTCTATAAAAAACACAAACACCAAATGAGTGAATTGGAGCATTGTTATGTTATATTAGCTACATTTCCAGAAAGACTCAGAAATTTTTTTCTCTTGCAGAAGGGTAGAGTTTCTTTTAGAATACAAAAGAAACTTTGTTTGAAGTAAAAGACCATGACAGCCCTAAATAGAAAGTGCTGAGGAAGGCAGGACTGACTTCGGGGCCCAGAGCAGGAAAGCACCAGAGAGAGGCCTGTGATATCTTCCATTTGACATTTGCCGTCTGTGTAGTCCATCAGCCCCACGCTTTCTGTAGATCATTTCTTTCCTTCTTTGGAAACTTGGCCAAAGCATTGGGCCATCCTGTCATGTAGGATCAAAGTACTGCTATGTCTGTATCCACACGGACACATACCTGGGGGGCATGGGGCTCCTGGACTGGCTAAAGGTGCAGGACTTTCAAGGGGTGCCTGAGTCCCGCAGGCAGGCGAGGCTACCGGGTTAACATCGAGCCTGCTGAAAGCAGCTGAAGATGGCTGATGTATATCTTGTTTTTATCAAGGTTGGCTGAAAAACTGCACTAAATCTAGTGGTTGGACTCAAGAGTAGACTTAGCTGCCAGGAGATGGAGATGATAGAGGCAGGAGAAACAGAACAGGAGGGCATAGGCTTGCTTCCTGCCTGGGAGTCAGAGTTGCAACTCTGGGGTCTGGAAATCCCAGGCACTATTGCTGCTGGCGGTGGTAATGGCAACTAGCATACTGAGCGCCCCACTGAGCGCTAGGCACTGTGATGTCTTTCTTGCCAACTTTATTTTATGTAATCCTCCCAACAATCCTACACACAGATATCGGACAGGAGTATGTGGGCAAAAGCGAGGGAGCCAAGGAAATAGAGGTGACAACTAGACTTTGTATTTTTCAACCTTATTTTAGAACCTAGTAAATTTCAGGAAAAATAAACATCGTCATTAAAGGAAAAAAAAAGTGAGCACCTACAATTAGTTGATGATCTTTTAAAGAAACACCTAAAATGATGAATTAGAGACCATTTTCAAACAAAGCAGTAAAAATGACAGTATTTAAGATAACCAGAGTGGTCAGTTTCCTAATGCTTGTAGCCTAGAACAAGCCATGCAGGGCTCACACGCAAGTCTCAACATGGACATCGGGTCTCTTTCTACCCTCAGAGTGCTTTGGATGTACAATGTGCTTTCCACAGTGGCCAGCCCTCCATCTCAGAAAAATAATTAATCACCTGGAATGCTTGTTTAGGAGGCCAGCTTTCAGAGTTCATCCCAGGACAGAGTTCCCTGTTACAAATATGCTTTGGGCATCCCTCCTGTGTATGCCCGCCTCCTCCTTCCCTTCTCCAGTAGGCTTTCTGTGATATTTAGACAGAGCTTCAGTAGCTGGGTTATTATTTTCTAAGGTCATTAGAAACAGCTTTACCCTGTATTCCCAGGAATATCCTGGGGAGTCCCTAAAATTCCCATTTTAACTCCAAGTACATGTTTTTCATAAGCCAAGCTGTGGACTTTCATGAGGACCCAGCATTAGGAGATGGTTCAGAAACTCTTAGCTGATTCTGAGGTCACTGTGGGAAGGTTAGGGACTTTTCCCACACTTCCTGCTTTTTCTGTGCTTCTTTGGAGTCTCCATCCTGGGTTCACAGATCTCTAGGGTTCTTATGCGCTCAGTCAGGACATCTAAAGACAGAGGCTTTGATTTCGGGCTTTAACTGCCTCCTTGGACAAGTCTGAGGCCAGTTAAAGACTTGTGAGCCTGGGATTGCCTTGAGCAGAGGTTCTCAACCTTGGTACTGTTGACATTTTGGGTTGGATCATTCTTTGTTTGGGGGAGCTGTCCTAGGCACCGCAGTATGCTTAGCGGCATCTCTGGCCCACCAGATGCCAACAGCACCCCCCACCCCATTTGTTACCACTAACAATGTCTGCAGACATGGCCAAATGTCCACTTGGGGGCAAAATTATCCACCATTGAGAACCATTAGCAATTTGGATTCCTAAGGACTTAACACTTTTTTTTAAATACCCCAAATGATTACAGGATAGCCACTATGTCCTCTCCTCCCATTGCTGGTCCTGACTAGTAGGGCAATTTCTGCCCCATCTCTATGGAACTTCTAGGAGGTACAGTGAGCAGCCACTTGAGAATAATTTTCAGGCTTCTTGGTATTCGTATCTGGTGTCTCCGTGGCTGTGCTCTGTGGACTCAGGAAAAGGGGGGTTGGGCAATAGATCCCCTGAAGCTTCAGGGTACTGAGGCCAGAGGCACAGACGCAGATCACCAGTTTGATTCCCCATCAAGGCACATGCTTGAGTTGCAGGCCAGGTGCCTGGTTGGGGTGAGTGCGAGAGGCAATCAATCAATGTTTCTCTCCCTCTTTTTCTGCCTTCCAACCCCTCTCTCTAAAAATAAATACATAAAATCTTTTAGAAAGTCTCTCTAGAAACCATACAGTGCCATCAAAGCCTTCTGACCTCACTCCTGGCCACCTCCTTAGTGATCTCACTCCGAGTCTGGCTTCTTCTCCATTACCCTCCACCGTTCAGCCTGCGTGATCTGTTGGAAATATGCATGTGACCATATCCTTCTTCTATCTGAGATCTTTCAATGGTTCCCATTGTCTTTAGCAGTTATGTTAAGATGGATGGGGCTGGAAATTTGTATTTCCAACACATTTCTGGGGGATGATGTGGCTACATGCCCTGGGGCCACACTGAGAGCGCCACTGGCCCACAGAATGAAATCTAGCTCGTTCACATGGTTAAAAGGCTCTCTCTGACTTAACTCTTACCTGCCTTTCCATCATCTTTGCCTTTGATTTTATGTTCTGAAAGAGTTGTATTTATCTTAAAATGTATAAGAATTACCTCACCCCTCTGACCCTAGCTCAGAATCTTAGCCCCAACCCAGAATTGCAGGCAGTAGTGCTGAAGAATTCACATTTTTAAACTGGATCCACAGCTGATTCTAACGCTCGTGGTCCTTAGACTAACATGGAAAAACACTGCATATTAAATAGCATCTCAACACTCAATATGTGATTTTTTAAAAAGATTTTATTTATTTATATAGTTTTAGAGAGAGGGGAAGGGAAGAAGAGAGGGAGAGAAACATCAGTTGGTTGCCTATTGAACATGCCCCGATCAAGGACCGAACCTGCAATCCAGGCATGTGCCCTGACCGGGAATAAAACCTGTGACCTTTCACTTTGTGAGATGATGCCCAACCAAATGAACCACACTTGTCAGGGTCCAATATGTAATTTTACTCCTCCATGTTCCCTCAACCTAAAATATATTTTCTACCATTGTTCTCTTGTCCCACTAATAAATTCTCTTTTAAAAAAGATTTTATTTATGTATTTTTAGAGAAGTAGAGGGAGAAAGAAAGAGAGGGAGAGAAACATTAGTGTGTGATTGTCTCTCATGCGGCCCCTGCTGGAGATCTGGTCTGCAACCCAGGCACGTGCCCTGATTGGGAATTGAACCAGTGACCCTTTGGTTCACAGCCTGGCACTCAATCCACTGAGCCACACCAGCCTGGACTCCACTAATAAATTCTTAAAGATTCCGCTTAATTCAAAAAGAAAAAGATTCAGCTTAATTCAAGCTTCTAGTCTTTTGTGAAGCCTCCTTCCCCCCTCACTCACTCTCTTGCTCCCACCCTCTCTCCCTCCCTCCCTCTCTCTCTCTCACTGTCACACAGACACACAGACACACAGACACACATACATGGTGAACTCAGTTGTGAACCTTCAGTTGGAAACATCTCTTTACACGGGCTTCTCTCCTCTTGCTCTGTAAGCTCATTGAGACCAGAAAGCATCGCCCGCCCCAATCCTTCCTCTGTGTGTGGCATACAGTAGTGTGTAGTCAATAAATGTTAGTTAAATACCTGGCCTGACAGCTCACTATGGATGAGGAAAGAAATACAGGCACCTTTGGGCAGATGTAAGAAAGGTGGCTGGGAACCTCATGGGAATCCTGAGGTCATATCAGAGAAGTTACTTGCTGTTCCCATGGCATGGATGAGGTGGGGGCCCCACCTGAGATGCAGTCAGGTGGAGATGGGGGTGAGTGGAAGTACAGCAGTCCGAAGCAGGCGGGATCCAGAGGGCTGGAGCCAGGGCCCAGCATTTTTTTTTTTTTTTTTTGCCCGACTGCCCCTCTAAGTTGCCAGTAAACGGCAGGTTCAGAATAGCCTCATCAGAGCTACCATTTATTGAGTTTGTGCCATGTGATTTATACTGTATTGGGGACTTTACTTGTAGTATTCATATCCTCACAACTGCTTTGAGAGGCCAGCACTATTATTACTCTCATTTTACAGATTAGAAAACTGAGGTGCAGAGAGGTAAAAAATCTGGCTCAGTGTCCACCCAAGTGGAAACTGGTAGAATCCAGATTCAAACCCAGGTCAGTTTGATTCCATCGCTCTTTCCTTGCTCTTTTCATGATTCCATGGCTGAGAAGTCTGGTGGATTGATGAGTAGGCCTCCAGGTTTCTGCCAATGAAATCCCAGGCCTAGATAATGCCTGAATCCAAAGTTAAACAGTGGCGATGGAAGCTGTACTTTCACAAGTCACAGACACCAACATCTCCCTCCTTAGCTTATTCTAAGTGGGGAAGGGGTCACACTGCATGGCTCTCTGGTCGCCCCATTCATCCAGGACCCTGGGGGATCAGGTTTGGGAAAATAGCTGTAACCCGGGAAGGGCAGAATTAGATGGTGGAAGGGGGAAGTGAGAGTCGCTGTTTTGCAGCCCGTAGGGATGGCAATCACATACACAGACTGCTGGCCAGGGTTCAGGAGCTGGAAGTACAGGAGGCAGCCAAGTCAGCTAACTGCAGGATGATGTATAGTTGAGGTCAGGCTTGCGATGGTGCCTGAACCAGGAGAAAAGGAGGGTCCTGGGACTCCTGAAAAGCACCTGGGAAAAGAGTCCCATAGATAAGCACTCACCTGTGGCTGCCACTTTGACAGACCCACGCTCTGATCCCAGACTCTCTTGACATGTGACAACCCCATATTTATCATTTTACTTTTCTCCACTGCATTTTCCTCATCTGGAAAATGAGAACTATAGGGTCTGTAATTCTTTAAGTCTATTGCCTCCCACCTAGAAGTTGGTTTTGTTCTCTAGGTGTCAGCCTGCGTGATAAATAGATGCTCTTTCGTGTCGCCCGGAAGAGCATGTCACACCTGGCTTTCTAGTTTCTGCACACTTATCAATGATTTTTTAAAATCAATACTTTAAAACTCCATATTTAAAAATAATTTAATTTGTGTTACTAGTTTCATTTCACAAATAAAGAAATTTAAACTCGCAAAGTTAAGCCACTTGTACAAGTTTACCCAGCCAGCAAGTTATGGGGGCAGATTAGAATCCAGGGTTGCCAGACACTAAAGTCTCTGGACTGTACCATTTTTTCCTACTATATAAAATAACCAGTGCCAATGAATGATCCAATAAGAGATGTGGGATCAGAAATTGGATAGGAGAAAAAAAATAGGCTTGAAATGCAGTCTGCAACTTCACATCCTGGAGCAGGTCTGGAGGAAGAGGAGGAGGAAAAGATGGCAATGAGAGAAGACATTTTCATGTCCGGTTAACATGAAACATGAAAATGCAGAAGACATGAAAGTACTGTTTATAAGTGTTTAGAGAAGAAGAAAGTGGACAAAAAGGTGTGCAAGGGCCGCAGGGAAACACTGCAGGTGAATGAATGAGATGAGGTGCAATCAGGCAGAAATAGGTCATCACACGCAAGGCCGCCCAGGCTGCACCATGTGCCTGTCAGCAGATTTTTCTAAAGAGGTCGTACATTACCCTGAAAAGCCTTCCAGAGGTCTGCCACATAACAAGAGAAAAACCTTTAGCACAAAGCGTGCTTATCATATGATTCTGTTATAGATAGAACAGAAAGGCAGCAACCACACCTGTCCATTTTCCGGGAAAGCTCTGGTTTCAAAAGGTTCTATCTGATTATCAGTTGTGTGTTAAGATCACATGTTCGGATTTTGATTTTGGAGAAGATAATTATACTATGCCCTGCTCATACTGAAAGGAGATATGGCATCTTAATTCATGTGTCAAAAAAGGATAAGTTGCGTATATCCTATTCAAATAAAACTTAAAGCCACTTGTTTGGAATGGATGTGAAGAAAAGAAGCAGAGAAATATGTACCATGAAAATGGATAGAAAAAACAAAGTGATGCAACTTGATCTTAAGTAGTTTCAGAACTGCTCTAACACCGGGTAACTGAGCGACTCAACAATGTGAACGACGAGTTTCCAGGTGAGGAGATTGTCTCAGGACAGGGCAGGTGAGTGGAAGATCTAAAAGTATCCGACAATAGGTATCGACAGCAAAAACTAAACCTGAGGGAACACAGAGGTGAGATGAATTGCCCGGATTGGATTTAGGGAAATACATTCTCAAAAGAAGTGGGTGAAGTGGGAGCAATGTACTTGGGTGTTGTGACTGGTGATGACTTAAGAGGGCAGAGAGGGCGGGAGTCCAGTGTCTAGAGCCTGCCTAGCTTCAAGCCGCAGCTCTGCCACTTACCTAGCTGTGCAACTGTAGGCGACGGCTCGCTGGCCATTACATCCCCTCCCTGTGCTTCATTTTCTCCTTTATTTCATCTCGTTTATTTGAGTATATAAAATTGGGATAATAAAACAAAACCACAATTCTAAAACCTAAAGAGCTTTGAAAACCAAATGATTTTTCACAAATTGTTTCATGGCAAACCTGTCCTGAACAGACAAAACCATCTGTAGTTTCATTTTTTTGCTATCCTAGATCCCTCTGCAGCGATATTAACATTTGATTGTCGGGTACTGCACCATACCCCGCATGTTCAGAATATACAGCGTATGCACCATTGTTACCTTTTTAAAATCTGAGAATTTTCAAATTCCAAAACACATTTGACTTTGTGTTTATAGATCTGTAGTTCTTATTTCCTAGGGTAATCATAAGGATTAAATATGTTTACTCATATAAAGCACTTAGAAGACTGCCTGCCACATACTAACAACTTAGTAAATATTGGACATTGGTACTACTATACTGCACCCTTTCTAAAGGCCCACTTTGTAGAAAGCTGTGAGTTGAGGAACTGTCAAAATAATAAGACACATTAATTTATGTAGCTGAATTCAGGGCTCCTGATTCGAGCCTAGATTGCACTGGAGGACTGGTGATAGTCAGGGGAGTATTTGACAGGGTTCTAGAAACAGGAGCCAAAGATCTTCCTGGAAAAACAATGCAGAGGGGAACAAGAAAAATTAAGGGGCTGAAGGTTAGTTGAAATACCAGGTGCCTGAGTGAACGGAGCAATTCGGAATATTGCAGGGTATTTCTGCCTCCAATTTCCAATTCCCATGGACTGCTGCCTGCAGAAGGGGAAGCAAGGATAGAGCAAGTAACAGGTTGTCCTGGTGACTCAGCTTCCAGCTGGGAACATCTGCACTACAGGATCCAGCCTTCCAGTGGCTGGGGCACTGGCTGAGAGGGCAGATGCCCCCGTCTGCAGAGAACACTGAGGTAGAAGTGGACGTTGGCAGCTCTGCCACCTTTGGGCATCCATGGTGACCACAGGGAGCTGAGGTGTTTGAGGAAGAACAGTGGAGAGGAGGAACCAGGGAAATACTGTTTAGTGAACAATATTACTATTCTGTTTTTACTCCCAGCCTGTTGTGACCTGGGAAATTTAGGCTTTAGACAGAGAGTAGGAGAAATGAAAGAAAGGAAAAGGAATGGTTGCTAAAAACAAAAGATTAGGTTTGAGTTGTAACTAAGTTGCTCTCAAATCTGTGCTTTTCTGAACCTGGGGTGTCCAGCAAATCATGCCTCAGCTCTCAAACACAGCGACACAGGGGCCTCTGCTTCCCCAGGCAGCCAGTGGAGAGACGGCCAATACACAACGCCTTTCAAAATCAAATTTTCCAGTGCCTTTGTGTGTTTCCCAAGTAAAGCAAATGCCATTTTCCAATGAGCTTTCCTTGGCCTAATGTTCTATTTTTAGTGTGATTAAAGGCAGATCAACTCATTGCAACACAGTTAACAGTAATTTGGGATTAAATATGTTAACACTCTAAGTGCTTAATGATGAATGAGTCATGTGTCAGGTGGTGACAAAGGTTTCACTCTTTAAGCCAGAGATGCCTGTTTCTGGCACATTGTTAATTTCTGAAATCCAGGATAACTGGATTTAGGAGTTTAATTCCCCTTTTATTATAATTCCTTATAATAAATTTGGCCCCTTTTCTCCCATCTTCTACTTCCCTAAGTTGACTGATAAACCATTAAAAAAAAAAAAAGAAATCCTTTCGGTAATGAGAAGTTTCTGCAATAAGACTCTTAATCCCAAGATTTTTTTTTTTTTTTTGTACTATAATATAATGCAGGGAAGAACCAGTGCTTTCTGCAAAGGGATTTATTAAGGGTGATTCAATCAAGAAAGTATTCCTAAGAAGCCAGGCAAGCAAGACTTGTGGGAAGGCTGAGGGGAGTTGACAGTATGCAGGAGCAAAGACCTAACTCTGGGAGGATACAGGAAACCATCCACGTCTGGTCTGACTGCACAAAAGGACTGGATTGAAAAATTCGGTGGTTGTCAGGGCTGTGAGGCTGGGATTGGAATGGGCATGACAGCCTGGCTGGTTTCTGGAGGTAACAGAAGCTGCAGGCTAGAGCCTGCAGGTGGGCATCTGCCTAGGTGTTCCAGAGGACGATGACCGTGATGATGGAGGTGGCCATGAAGAGCAGGTAGAGGCGGAACAGCAGGGTGTCCATCGTGCGGCTGAATTGTATCCACAGGCTGACCAGGTGCTGCTTCTGAGCCGCATCTTCCTGACAGATTCTTGCTGACCCAGGGCAACTATTTGACTTTGCCTCTTGGGGACCTGGCACCTTCCCCACAAATTCCAAGGGGTCCTTCAGACCTACAGAGAAAACCAGAGACCCAGCTATAGACAGCAAAGATCACCTGTGAGGGAGGGGGACAGGGAAGGAGGCAGGAGCAGAGAAGTGGAGGGATTGCAAGAGGAAGTGTGGGTAGTGACTTCCTTACCAGGCAGGTGGGCGGGGGTGAGGCCCGGGTCCTTGTTTCCCTTCTGGGGAGCAGTGGGACAGGATTTCGTCGGGCTGGTGCAGTGCAGAAGCAGGGAATGGAGCCACGGGGGCACTGGTGGGGGCTGGGTAGTGGCCAGGTTCAGCATGTAGGTGATGAAGATGGTCTCCAGCAGGCTGAGCACCATCAGGGACAGACAGATAGTAAAGTAGACATCTGGAGGGAAGGCAAGGCAGGCCTGTGTGAGGACCAGTGGACCCTCCCAGACTTCTTATTTCCTATTTGCCCAAAGGGCACTTTTTATTTTTTAAATGTTTTAACGTTTATGCTATTTTATTTTTAATTATTTTTAAATGTTTTATTGTTTATGCTATTATAGCTGTTCCAATTTTTCCTCTTCACAACCCCTCTACCCAGTCCACCCCCCACTTCCATAGTCAACCCCCACACTAGTGTCCATGTCCACGGGTGCTTCATACATGTTCTTTGACTAATCTCAAAGGACACTTTTTAAGGGTCCTTTTTCACTTTGAACTGGTTCCCCTGGTCCTTCTCCCCACCCCATCCCCCCACATTGCTTTTATTCTACTGAAGGAGGAAGGGACCATACTGATAAGGGGCGTGCCAGCATCTGGGAGTAAGTCATTCATCATGAGCAGGAAGACATTGTAGCCCAGCAGAAGCGTCATCTTGAATGGGGCGCGGTTCTCACTTTCTGCGGGCAGGTAGAAGCTGAGGGCATCGATGGCAACCAGAAAGCTACTGGGCACCAGAAGGTTTATGACATAGAGTCGGGGCCTGCGCTTGACGGCCACCTGATGGGGAGGAGAGAGGGGCAAGAGGGGAGTAGGCTGGGAGGCTCCCAAGCAAGTTAAGAGCAAGAGTTGAGTTTTGTTCCAGAACAAACTGTCTAGTAAGGAAAAGTCACCTTCACTGTCCTGTCTCTCCAACAAAGTCATCTTAATCACCACAGTCTGCCTTCCCAGGGTTTGATTCTGCCATGACTCTTACCACTGAAACATATTTCATTCCTTCTTGGCCCACTGTCAATTTCTCCACTTTCAGTTTTATGCCTATGATATGCTTTTAGCAGGATTGAGGGGCCAGATTCTTAGGTTATCATGTGCATTTTATCCTTGTATTTCTGCTTGTTCTCCTCATCAAGGTCTAACATCTAGTGACTTTGCTGGCAGAATTTAAGACTAGTAGGAGGGAAAGCAAGACAGTGGCAGATATTTTGGGATCACCAGGATTTGGAATCATAATATCCCCAAGAGAGTGTTTCATACATTTTCTACTATCTCTTTATTTCATTTTTTTTTTCTGAATTTATTGGAGTGACATTGGTTCATAAAATTATATAGGTTTCAGGTGTAGAATTCCATAACACACCATCTGTATATTGTATTGTGTGTTCACCACTACAAGCCAAGTCCCCTCCCATCACAATTTATCCCCACTTTCACCCTCTTTTACCTCCCCTACCCCACTTTCCCTCTGGTAATCACCATACTGTCTTCCATCCTCTCTTTTTAAAAGCAGACATGATAATTCCAGCCCTCTAGGAAGTGCAGATGACCCTAGGGGAAGGGAGGCTCCCTCTCAGTGTGAATCACTGCCATAGGAGCTTCATTTCTTCCTCAGGGAGGATTTATTCCATCAATATTTACTGAGTGCTAGATACTGCACTAGGTACTGGAGGCTTATCAGTAAAAAAAGTGATAAAAAATCTCTGTGCTGAGGAAGCTCATTTTCCAGTGGAAAACTTTATGTTCTGGGGGCACATAAGCTATGCATCTCAGGGGAAGATCACAACCAGGGCCCCTGAGCTCACATGGAAAACAAGTTGGTCATACTGGTTGGCGCCCACAATCGTCTTCTTTGTGCTCTGGTGGATACCCAGAAGTAACCACTCCCCCTTGCTCTGAATGAGGTTCCGTGATATGTTTGAAATATCCTGCACTTTCAGGTCCATGCCCAGGACCATGTTCTCCACTGCAAAGAGACCCAGACAACTCAGCCTCCACAAATGCTCCCAACCCCCTTGCTCAGACCATTGGGTTTCTTGCCACTTAGCTTCCACACCCCTTTCAGTAAAATTCCCTCACTGTTCCCAGCTTTCTGTCCTCTTCTCACCCAAAACCTTTTCCCTGCCTCTTAACAGACTAGTTATGAGCCACACTCACCTGTGTAGATGAAAGAGTTAAAGGTTAACGTGCAGTTTTGTTCGTCAAAGGGGAAATAGAAAATGTCCAGGCTACAGATGGAGATCACCTTCATTGGCTTGCTGTATTGGA
Organism: Tonatia bakeri; assembly: GCA_004024845.1. Classification (NCBI taxonomy): domain Eukaryota; kingdom Metazoa; phylum Chordata; class Mammalia; order Chiroptera; family Phyllostomidae; genus Tonatia; species Tonatia bakeri. Next base: position 105,243 of record PVIA01000584.1, on the reverse strand, counting down.
CCTTCCCTTCACTGCTGACATAAGCCATGAGCCCCGTAGGTGCCTGATCCACAGTTATCCTGTATATGAGAAGGATGGAGAGGTGGGTGCTGTGGGTTCCCTGTCAGACCTGGCTTTCTTTCTCTCTCAGGTTCCCCCATTCTTGGGCTCCAGCCCCACTTATCTGATTTCCCCCTTCAACCGATATCCATGTTCTGGGGCTTTTGAAAGTGCCGAAGTTCAGATACTACAACGTTCTAAATGGAGTCTTTGTGTAGCCCCATTGGTTACACTATGCTCTTCTCTGGTGATAAGGTCTCCTTCTTGCTCTTTTCATCCCTGGTACTCACAACTCCTTGATGAAGATGTCTGGAAGCCACAGGTTTTCAGTTGCTATGCTGAGCTTCCTGATGCCCCCACATTCTTCTGGGTTCCACCTGATAAACTGATTGTACCATCTCTAGAGGAAACCATGACATGGGATGAATGGGGTGGGAACTAGTTTTAGTCTTGCTCTAAGATCTCCTGCACTTTACACTCTTTTTTCCCACTCGTTTCTTCACTCTCCAAGCTCCTCTCTGGTGAGCTGTCACAATGTCGCTAACAAAGTCCTACTTCCACTTCTCCCTCAATGTTCTCAAGGGAGACCTTGAGCTGAGTTTTGAATTTCCAAGGATGGAGTCATTTAATATTGACCTTGCTTTATTCCACCTTCTCCCTGTGCCCCATCTCTGTCGTCCTAAACTGGCAAAATAGTAAAGAAGCTTTGTGTTTTCACTTTTTGTCTGGCTCTGTTTGAACTCATCTAATTCATGGGTATTCTCAGCTTTATCCATTGTAATCTACAAAGTTGGATCCAGGAGCAAAAAAAGGAAGGTACTATAGTAAAGGGGAAACTGAGTCTATCATACCATAGTTAGCCACAGGAATGATGTCATCATTTGAAGCTGTACATTCTGGAAAAACAATTTTCATGCAGGATCATTAACTCTATGAAGTCAGGTCCAATGCCACCACTCACCTCTTACTCATTTCCAAGGCTGTTTTGTGTGGCAATTAGGACTTTTAATCATAAGCCACTGAAAACTGTAGGTCAAATAATCTAGAGCGCATGGGAAACAGTGAAAAAAAAAAAAACAATATGAGGCCATTGGGATTATGTTCCTTGTGGAGTATTCCAAAAAGGGACAGATTTTACCTGCAGTGATGTCATTGCAGCATTTCCTATTATGTCTCCCTGCTCCATAGAAGGAACTCTGAATTTTACAAAATCCAATCAGGAGACCCACTGCTTACCACTACACCGTTGCGGTGTTTGGTCAGGACTCACCACTTCCAGGATGGCAGACACAGTGAAGGAAATGTTGACACGGACGGGGTTGCTGTAGTTGGTGACCGGGAGGAAAGCCTTTCTGTCAAACACTGCTTGGAAGGCGGCAGGATCCACTCCACGCTGCTCAAAGCCTGAGCAATTGATGGTAAAAGTGTTTCCTCTTCCTGTGGAGAGCAGGGACTCTGTGAGAGGAGTGCTGGGGCTGAGGTCTAGGGACTGTTTCTGTGAGAAAACAGGGGGCACGGGACAAGCCTGAGAGCCCCTCCTTCCTGAGCCAGAGAATGTGGGCTGGACAGATAGGCAAATGGTGGAAGCAGGCGAGGTGAGCTGAGTCAGGGCTCCATCCTCAATTCCATTGTTTCTGTCTCCAGGCAAAGCTTGTCCAAAGGTGTATGCAAACTCAGCCCTGGGCACTGCTTTTCATGTCCTGCTATGTTCTTCTCAATCTCACCACAAACCTTTGCAGCTTCCCCCAATGTCCTTCCATCGCTCCTCTCTGTCCTTGAGCCATCTGGGGAATGTCAGTGACAAATTTTGCCACCACAGTTCTCCTCTTCACTATATTAATAAGGTATAGATGATGATAAATTAATGGCAAGGGAAGTAATCAGGTAGGTAGGTAGTATGAGATTGGGCATGTTCAGGGTGGTATGGCCTTACATGCTGGTGGCGTCAGGTGGCAGTGTGAGATAAGTGGGGTCTTAAGGAAGGAATCCAGTTTTTCAATTTAATAAGTATTTACTGTGTCTACTATGTGCTGTGATTGTTATTTTCTAAATCCAGTAATCATAGACCCTGGGACTCTCTCAAAGAGAGTTCCTTGATAGCAATCTTATACCCAACTGCTTTCTAGTCATCCTTTGTGGAGTAGAAACAGAGAATGACGTGGTAACATCTCTTTTTATCTCTCTCTGATATTATACTATCCCTCATTGCTTATTTTCAATAGTGAACAGGAAAAATACTCTAGACTGGGAAAATTATACTGAAAAACTGTTCCTCTTTCATGACAAGTCTCATCCATGTCCTACCTCTTAGCATCTTTCCTGTTCCATTTCAGTTGTTTCAAGAGAGCGGACAAGAATTCTCTTCCACGTAACATCACCTGATATTCAGAAACCGTGGGGTTAGATTACATGCTTGGAAAGAGAAAGACACAGGGAAAGAGAAGAAGCCAACAGAAGCAGGAGAGTGGAGAAGTAACTGAAGAGAAGAGTGAGTCAACTGTTAGGATCCTAGAAAGAGGTGCTAAACCATCAGTGTTCTAAGTTTCCATTTTTACCAGAATGAACATCCAATCATTGACTACCTAGGAAAAACAAGAATTAGCCTGGTTTTCTGTTTCTCAAAATGTATATGTCTGCTTTGCTTTTGTTCTTGTCCCGTCTTACCTTGAAGCAGCAGGTGGAGAAGGAGGCAGAGGAGGAATCCCTCCCCATGGAGCCAACCTCTTTCCATCTTCCTCTCTGTAGCTCTTCTCTGGGGACTTAGTAATGATGTTGACCTTAAAAGACCAAGAGGCCACACCTTGAGCCCCAGCTTTGAATAATACAGGTGTCGGGTGGCATTAGCCACCCCTCTAACAAGCACCCCTAGTGCTGAGAGAATGTCACGGAGGACTACTCACCCTGTGACCTAATTGGACCTGAATCTAGTCTCCAAAAGAAATCTGGAAAATCAGTTTGGAGGGGAGGAAGCCAAAATATTTGGTTACTGGAGCAGTGCTAATGGCTTCCTCATACTGTGGAGTCATTCTAGCATGTAATGCATCCTAGAAAAGGCACAGCATGAATGCCACTGTCTTCAAGTGACACATGCACTTATTTTAAACCTCTTGTTATCTTCCAAAGAAAAATGGAGGTCTCCTTTTTATAATCAACTTTAGACTCTAAGGCTTTAAGCATTACTCCAGTACTGACAGGTCTTAACCTCTGATTTTTGTTAGTGTATCAAAAGCAACATGGACCCATGCCTGCTTGATGGAGGGAGTGAATGGTGGGGTAGAGCGGAGGTGGCAGAGGTAATACTGTTTTTAGTGGAAGTTGACTTGTGAGGTCACGAGCGATCCGCCTGCAAGTTTATACTGTTTTGGGCTGTGCTAGTGTTTTAAAGAAATTAGCTGCCAACACTTTGGGATTGGGAGATTTTACACAACAACTGTGATTCTGGATTCATTTGAAAAGTGAGCTCAAGCAACATAGGGCTCACGTTTGTGCTTGACAACAGTGTGCCAAAGCTGAGAAGGCAGTTAAGCTCTTTGGTGGAGCAACATCCTCTCTAGATCATCACAGTCTCTGCAACCACCTGCTGTCTCGTTCCTGACCAGCTCCCCTCACTGATGTCACCTGCTTGGCCTCTGTAAGCATTTGCGTTGGCTTTGACTGTTAGGATTGATTTTCTTGTACGACTCTTTAAGAGCCTTGAGCAGTAATTTCAAAATACTATTTCATGCCTAGGCGATCAGAGGTCTCATCAGGTTTAGAGTGTGCAAAATTTGGTTCATAGAGGAAATCAGACATGGTACGGTTAAGTGGGCCAGAATAATCAATGGTTTAACTGGTTTTCCTCTAGAATTGTTTCTGTTAGGGAAGTCTCCAGAGAGGGCGATCAGTGGCCTAGAGAACAGAGGAAGAGCAATTGCTTACATGAAGCAGACGAACAGGCTGGTTGCTGTGATGCAGCAAGGAAGGTTTGAGACCAAATCCTGTTTCTACTGCAATCATGTCACCTTCTGTCGGCCCCAGTTTCATCCTCTCTAAAATAGGGAGGATAAAACCAACCTTTAAAGGCGGGGTGGGGTGGGGTGGTGGTTGTGTTTGGAGATAAGGTATGTATAGTGCTTTTCCTGTCCTGAGCCATGAATAAATTGGAGCAGAAACAATGGTGGTGATAGTAGTTGTCACTGTTGTCCTGGCTCACCTGAGGTTGCTCGGGTCACTTCAGCTGGAATGGAATCTTCTGAACTTAAATTGTCTGGGTTGATGAAAGCCACCCCGGTTCCCGTGAGCTCTCTCTGCTCAGTCTCAGATACCAATAAGGACCATCTCTCTGCTCTTGTCAGGGGGACTCTTCATCATTTGAGAATCCCTGCCCCTTTGTGAAGTTCTTTTCCTTTTCTTTTTAAGGTGACTTTGGATCAGCCTATCTCAAAGTTTTCCCCACAGAACACCAGTTCTACAGGATGTTAAATGTTGTTTCTAAAAAATTATTTTTGTTCTAAAAATCATTTTTGCTCAAGTTCAACTAAATCTGAGGAATACTAAATTAAACAAGGCTTAACAGGCTTTATTATTGCAGAATTTCTCAGAGCATTTAGTTAAAATTTGTTCATGTGACTTGAATATCATGTACACAATATTCCAAGCTTAGTTGACTTTGAAAATTTCCGCTTCTCAGAATATCTTGCAGGACTAATACTCCATGGATTACTTTGGGAAATACTGCTTTCGGTAAATAGAATAAATCCAGAAGATAAAACATGAAAAAAGTGTCTTAAACTTACTAAAGGTAGAATATAGAATGCAAGCAGAATATACATAAATAAATCAAAACTTTTTTAAAAAAGTAAATAGTGCCCTGACAGGCATGGCTCAGTTGGTTGGACGTGACCCTGCAAATCAAAAGGCCGCCTGTTCATTCTCGGTCAGGGCACAGGACTGGGTTGCGGGTTTGGTCCCTGGTGGAGGCATGAACAAGAACCAACCAATCCAGGCTCCTCTCACACATCAATGTTCCTCTCTCTCTCTTCCTCCTTCCTTACCTTCTCCCTATAAATAAATAAATAAATAAATAAATAAATAAATAAGATCTTTAAATAAATAAATAGCTAGCTAGATAAAGATTTTAAAACCTGAAATTTTATTAGAACTGTAAGAACCTATAAGCAAATAGAAAGTAAAATATGCAAGGGAGGGAAGAGGGCTTGGCCGCGGTAGGGGGGAGTGGTGGGAAATAAAAGCAGACAACTGTAATGGAACAACAATAAAATAATTTTTTTTACAAAAGAAAGTAAAATATGAATTACAAGCTGTCCTGAATCCCTGAGGAATATAAACTTGGTCTGAATCGAGGGGTAATATTTTTTCTTTTCTTTTTCTTTAGATCAATGGCCTGCTGCAAGCTACATATCATTATCCACCTAGATCTAATTTTAGGATAAGAGTTTTAAAAGGTGATTTCACTCGTACGTGGAATCTAATGAACAAACTGAACTAACAAGCAAGGCAGAGACAGACTCACAGATGAAGAGCAGGATGACAGCTAGTGGGCTGGGGGCAGTTAGGGGCGGAGGGACTGAGCAAACAGGAAAGAGGACTCGTGGACATGGGCACCAGTGTGGTGATTGTGGGGGGGGGGTATACGGGGACTAAAAGGTAATGTAAAAACAATACAATACAGATTAAACAATAGAAAATAAAAAGATCTTTTGGTATTGTTACTTCTCAAATATTCTCAGACAGTAACATTTCAGTAGCTAAAAAGTAATAGCAATTTTTCTCATTGGTGGTCTTGTAATGAATACAAATAATTTCACCCTAGGACTCAATAAGTGAACTATTTTGAATGAAAAATGAATGCAGCCTGCATAGATTTTAAATTTTTCTGAACTGACATTCATGCCAAAAAGGTTATCGCTGATGTAGCCCAAAGTTGTTTATCTCTTCCTCTGAGAAGAAGACACTTGGGAAATGCTTAGACCTGTTCTGGCGAGAAGGCTCCCTCTGGGCTGGACTGTCGTTCCGCCTGGTCCCGGTGGAGCCGGGCTGCCTCCCCCGTTGTGGCCTTGCCAGTGTCCAGCCCACACTTCTCCATAATGTCGGGGAGAACCCCCCGTGCACGCTTTACCGTTAGAGACGTTAGACACACTGTATCATTTCATTCAGTTGGGTAAAGAGCCCTTAATCATCATTCTGGGAGGATTAAAACCCCAAGGCACGTCTGTGGGCTCTGACGTTTGCTGGGTTAGCTGAGTAGATTCCGAGGGTTCGTTCTGGGTGGAGGGAACAGCCGGAGTGAGCGTGGGAATCACAGCCTTGTCAGGACCTCAGATTTGAGCAGCGGAGTGGCAGGAGACAAGCTGTGGTGTCCTGTGGGCCAGATCGCGGCAGGCCTGGCAGCCCAGACGAAGTTTGGTTCCACGCCCAGTGTCTCCCAAACCTGCACTATGTTCAGACCTGTTTGAAGGGGAATAATTCTCCTAAAGCTCTGATGTTTACTTAAATTATTTATACGATTACTTAAATAAGTACTTTCATGGAACCGTGTATAAAGTCCTTTATGCTTATAGTTCTTACACCACTATAAAATTAAAATTAATGTACAAATTATGTGCATACAAGACTACAGAATCAACACAACACGAATTTAATGTGGTGGATAATATTATTTCGCTAAAATTAGATAACTGTTCTAAATTATTTCCTCCTTTTTAACAAGGAACTAATTTTTCAACACCTATCTGTTATGTTTTGGGCCAGTTTGATAGTGCCTCTGAGTATAAGCACTTCAAAATAATTTTAAAGCGATTCTTCATTTTATTGCAACTACTGATCTAACTATTGTCCCACTGCCAATGAACTTGGGAAGTTGCTACTGCAAAGATGGGAAGTGTGCAATAGATTCCTTCACAAAGTGAATGTGTGATGTGACTTGTAATGTGACCACACTACTGTGTCCTACGCACGCGCACTGACCCACCGCCGCGCTCTGTCAAAAGTGCTGTGAAGCCTTTGTGTGCATGACACGCTGTCTCGTCGTCGGCTTTCCTTTGGCCCTGTTTACCTCTTAAATCCTCCTCTTTTCTAATTTGCCTTCGATCATTAAAGAGGTGCCTCATTCTGTCACACTATACTGTTTCCATGATGTCAAATAAAGGATTTAATTAATTAATTAATTTTTAAAAGCTTTATTTCATGAAAATGACTTTCATTGCAAAACTGATCTGCAAAACAGAAATTTTGCCTGTATGACTGGCAGAAGAATTCGATGTGAGCACCACAGTGCGTGGGGGCGGTGGTTACCACTTGAGATTAATTAGCTGCTGACAGGCAGGTAGGGGAGGGTGTCGGCGTGTTTATTAGGAGGGTGGCAAGCTTCTGGTGTCAGTGAACGGGCCACCGTCCATCCAGCTCGGCTGCCACGTGTTGCCCTTGGCACCTCTCTTTCCCGCACCCCCACATCTAATCCATCAACAGGCTCTGTGATTTTACCTCTTAAATTGCTCTCGAGTCCAGCCACTTCTCCTCCTCTTTTCCACCGCAACCCTAGCCCAAGCCATCACCCTCTTTCCCGGATAACAGTCACTTCCAGCTTGACCCTCCTCTGCCGTTCTCGCTGCCTCTAATTCTGTCTCCAGTCCGCCAGCCGCAGCGCAGTTTTCAGAATGCAAATTCCATTTCTTACCCTTAACCCACTCACTCTTTAAAACCTTGCAGGGGTTGCCTTTCACTCTTACTCTGAAGACCTGTAACATAGTCCACAGGCCTTCGGAAATGTATCCTTCCTTCTACCACCTGGTCTCTGTCGTGCTCTCTTCATGGAGCATTCTGTCCTCTGTCACCTCCACTGTGTTCCCCTGACTTCTACTGTCCTTCGGATGTAACATATGCCTTCCTTTTCTAGTACTCACCGCAGGTACAGTTTAAATTTGAATTAACGCTTACCTGGGACTCTAAGCTCTGAGAAGGCAGGAGATGTGTCTCTTTTATCTCCACTATATTTCCATCAAATATTGAATGAATGAGTGAGTACATTCAGTGTGTTACACAACATAATTATTTTAAAATTCATGTAAGTCTGTATTGCCATGGATTCTCTAGCCCCTTGCCTGAGTATTGGTGAATATCACCCCCCAAAACACTTCACAGCACAAACACACTTCAAGGAAGGATGTTTTGCAATCAATATCCTGTAAATAAGTATAAAGGTGTCAAACTCATTCTCACTGGGTCCACATCAGCCTCGCAGTCACCTTCAGAGGGCTGAATGTAATTTTAGGACTGTAAAAATGTAACTCCTCCGTAACTAGAGGCAAGGAGCTTGGCACTGCTGTGGGTGGAAATGAGGTGCCGGGCTGAATAGAACAAGGTGGAGGCGGGATTCTGCCCGCAGGCCTTGTGTTTGCCGCCGCCTGTGGCCTAGGCTATCCTCAGACTGACCACAAGTGTGCCATAGCGCATTGGAGGCTGGCCCGAGGGCTGCACAGTGCTCATCCAGTCTTCTTTTTTTAAGCCTATGGTTAATATATTTGATGTATTTCAGGGAGGTTTTAGGAGTTTGTATTTCATCTTATATGAGGGTATCAGATATGCAGCTTTCGGGTGCTGCAGGGTTTCAGGCATGCTGGAAAGTACTAGTGCGCCATAGCAAGGTGGCTTGAGGAGTGCTGGGGAGTTTTCCTTATCCAATCAGACGGCCGGAGATACTTCAGCGGTTCTCATCAGCAGAAACTGTGTGTGTGTGCATGTATTTATGTGTGTGTGTGTATATGCTGAATTGCACACATCCCCGACAAGAGGAGAAATGTTTGTTTCTACAATATGAAAACCTTTTAATTGAAATATTTAAAGGCTACCCAAAATACAGCAAATGATATTAGAAGCACCCATGTACCCACCTCCAAGCTTTGCTAAATTTTGACAATTGTAAGTCCTTTTGAAAGGAAATAAAATACTACAGAACAGGCGAAGCCCCTTGCGTGTCACTCCCTGGTCCTGTGCTCCTCCCGCCAATGGCGGAGATAACCACACTTTGAACTTGTTCTTTATCACGCCCAGTACACGTGCATATCCTTACATAACATCATATTTTTACGTTTGCAAAGTTAATACAAATGGATTCATACAATTGGAGTCTTTTTGTAACTCATTTTTAGTCAACATTGTTTTTGAGACTTATACATATTGATACATAGTAGCCCTTGTTCCTGAACTGCTATATAACGTCCCATTGTACAAATACCATAACTTATCTGTTCTTTTATTAGTGGACTTTAGATTCTTTCCACTATTACACACCATGTACAATGAATATATCTCTTTGTGCAGATGTGTGGGAGATGCCTCAGGGTCACCTTTCCTCAGCCAATGGCATTAACCCCTAATGTACTAAGGTACTCATCATGTGTAATAAATTCACTTCTCCCCTCTGCATCTAGAATGATGCTAGCTCTGTGCTATCCTTGGGAGAATTAAGAAAATAGTCACTCAAATAATTTTGTGTAGGGCTTAGTTCACTCGCAGAAACCTCTGCTGAGAAAGGCTAGCCTAGAGCACGTATGCAGAAGTGGAATCACTGGGTTCAAGGATAGGCGTAAAAAACTATTGGCTTTCCCCCACATCTCTTCTTTTCTTCTTCCGCTGTTATGAAGTTGTAGATGGCTCATAGCTGCTCTGTTAAACGTTGCATTTCCTAGTTTTCTTCTCAGTCAGATGTGACCACATGACTGACCTGTCACCAACAGAATGTGATTAGAAATGATGTCTGCAGCTTCTTGGCTGGCGCCTGAGGACCAGCTCACACTTCCTTCACATTCTTTTGTGGTGTCTCTGGGCCACACTGGAAGAAGAAGAGCTGTCATGGGACACATGTTAAATAGACAAACACTAACGAAAACTGATGAGCAAACAAAGGTTTCAAGTAAATTTATGATTTCATGTTGGGCCACCTTCATACTCATCTTGGGCTGCACGCGGCCCTTAGGCTGCAGTTCGGACACCCCCAGAGCAACTGCAGGAGCCAAATGTTGACCTGACAGATCTACTGTCACCTGGGGTCCCTGATGAACTGCAAGAAGCAGAACTGCACTGCTGATCCAGTAGACTCACCTAGAAATAAACTTCTTCACTTCAAGTCACTGAGTTTTTCTGTTTTTAATCCTTACCACTTAGGTGCCTTGAATTGGAATTGAACCCTCAACCTTTTGGTAACAGGGATGATGCTCCAACCAACTGAGCCACCCAGCCAGGGCAAGCCACCGAATTTTAGGGATCTGCTTGAGGCCTAACAATACAGCCCATTTCCAAGGTTCCATTCATTGAACTCTACTAGCAATGTGTGAAATAACTTGTGTTCTGCCTCTGCAGATCCTTGCAAAATTGGTGTGGTCAGATTTTCATGTTTCCCCATAACGTGAAATGGGCATAAAATGTCATCTCATTGCAATTTTAATTTCCATTTCCCTGATTTTTAGTGAGATTGGGAATCTTTTCAAACATATTGGAATAGCTTCTCTGGTTTCTTTTCTGTGAACAGTTTGTCCACATCATTTGCCTATTTCCTATTGGATTGAGTTATAGAAATTATTTGTGTGTTTTATATTTAAATACTTTGTCCGTTATAACTTGTGCTTTATAGTGTCTTGTACAAAAGGTTACATTTTAATATAGTAAAATGTTACCAATCTTTCCTTTCTTGTTTTTTATATCTTGTTTAAGCAGTTCTCTACTCTCAAGTGCACAAAGATATTTCACCTTTTCTTCTAATTGTCTCAGAGTTTTCACTTTCAGCCCTGACCGGTATGGCTCAGTTGGCTGGGTGTCATCTCGCAAAGAGAAAGGGTGCTGGTTTGATTTCTGGCCAAGGCACACACCTAGGGTGCAGGTTCCAGGTCGGGAAGAGTACAGAAGGCAACAGATCCATGTTTCTCCCTCACATCAATGCTTCTCTTCCTCTTTCTCCCTCTTCCTCTCTCTCTTAAAAAAGAAAGTTTTTTCTTTCACAGTTAGGTCTTTGATCTAACTAAACTAGATTTTTCTGGTGGTATGTATAAAGCAGTAATCCCTGAGTTTTTAAAGAATATATAGATAAGCAATATCCCAGCACTATTTATGGAATCTTCTTCCTTTCTCTACTGATTTGCAATTTTTTTCTGTTACAGATCAAGTTTACGTATATGCATGAGTCTGTTTCTCGGCCCTTCATTCTATCACGCTGGTTTACCAATTCAGATTTGTGCAAGAACACTGTGCTAATTACTTTTACTTTATGACACACTATCTGGTCATACTACCTGGTCATATAAAGGTGGACACGCTATCTAGTTGTATAAAGGTGGAAAAGTCACTTTACTAAACTTTTTTTACTTTTTAAATCTCTGAAATGGATAATCATAATACCTGCACAGAGAGTTGTTATGGAGATTAAGAGATACAAGAATTGTATGTAAGCACCAGATACCCAGTAGGCAGGCAGACAGCAGAATAGTTGCGTTATGATCATGTTGAAGGTACAGATGAAACACACACACACACAAAGAAGTAAAGGGAACCTCAGTTTCATTTGTAGAGAGACAGGGATGAGTTGGTATGCTGTCTCTAAGGCTCTTGCCACTCTGAAAACTGTGATCATAGCACTTCTATCTAGAAACCAGGCAGCACACACCGTGTGCTGGGCAGTGGGATAAAAGTAAGAAAGGTGATATCAGAATGCCGGGTGGCTTCCCGAACAACCAGTCTTAACAGATAAGACTGGGAACTGGCCAGCGACAAGGACACAGAAGCTACGGTGACCTTCACGGTGTTTCTGGTGCATAAACGGCCGCACGCTGTCAGGATCTGCCGGCCTACGACACCGGGCTGCCGGACCGCACCGGGCAGCCGTCAGCCTCCCGGCCGCCCGCGGAGCGCGGCTCCAGAGAAGACTGCGGACAGGATCGCAGAAGTGCCGGGAAGGACGGTGCAGAGCCTGGAGCGCGGTGGAAAGGAGCAGCCCGCACCTCCCCCGGGGCTGCTGCGGTGCTTCTGGGAAATAGAGTCTTTTGCCGCACGTTCAGCCCCGGGCTCCTGGAAGGAGGACTACAATTCCCTTCAGTCTCTGGGACTCTTTGTGCAGCACGCCTGCGCAGTCTGGCGGCCAATGCCGATATAAAGGCTTGTTTTGCTACGGAGCTGATGCTCGCGAGCGTGGTCGAGAGGCCGGCGCGGTGGTCCCGGACCTGGGGCACAGGTGGGTAGCGGGTACCGCCGCATCCGTCCTTCCCCCTTGGTTGTCACTTGGATCACCCTCGTGTATTTGCTCTGGAGGCGGCGGGATGTGATCGGGATACGAGCAGTTCGGGGGAAGCCAGAGACCTGAAAACAGGGCCTGGCTTTCGTCTGGTCTCCTGCCGCCCGTCCCTGGGACGTGATCCCTGAGGGCTCGTGGTGCGGTACTGGCCCGGGAAGGCAGGTAGGGTGGGATGAGTGGTCAAGGGTGCTGGCTACATTCCCGGCTGCGGCCACCAGGGGGTGCTGCGCCCGCGGCCCGTGGGTGTGGGTCACTATCGCTTGCCAGGCCCCGGCTGGCCATGGGAACGCCCTAGGGTCCGAGGCATCCCAGGCGAAGTTGCACTGAGAGAAGCCCCCATCCTTAGAGCTGTGGGGGGACAGCATGGGACACTCCAGCTCAAGCCGCACACCGGAGACTGAGCTGCCAGGGACCTGAGAAGCCATTCTCTTGGGTTTTTTTTTTTTTTTGGCAAAAGGGTAAATGGAGGTTTGCGACTTAAGCACGCACAGCAAACCCTGGGCAGAGCCCAGAATGGAACCCAGATTTCTTGCCTGTCATCATCGCCCTTTCCACTTCCACCACACAGAGCTGCATGATGCTTTACACAAGGGTCATTTGGTTTCTGCACAGACGGAGGGAGGTAGGAGGCACAGGAATGACTGGCAAAGTTTCAGGTGTAGGGAGAGGTGCAGGTTATGCTGGGGTCTCCAGCATGAGTAAGTGAAAGGTGCAGAGGTTTGGAAATACAAGTGGATTGGAGGAGGGGAATTAATAGGAATCCTTTCAGCCCCGGTCGGGTCCTCTTGTGCAGCTTCAGGACTTGGAACCAGATTCCTTAGATGTTGGAAATCTAAGTTATGAAGGCAATTTGGAAACACCAGTCAGGCTAATTAAAGTTCTTAGTCCTGTGCAACCGCCCTCACCCCATAGAGTTTCATCTGCTTCATTGTACCCTTGTATCACTGGAAGGAGAGTCTTGATTTTATAAAAAAAGGCAGCTCTGTTAATTTTTAGTCTGGCACTTGTTTTGGGGTTCTCCCACTTTGGTGGTTCTGCGAGTGCCATCCCACAGCTCTGGCTCAAACTTGAACAAAAAATCCCTTTCCTTTCTTCCCCTCCCTTAATAACTAAAGCAAGTTAGCATTTTAAAGAGTCTTTAAAACAACTTTAAGGGAGAATGGAAGAAAAGAAGTAAATACCAATAGTGTTTAAACTGATAAGAGCAGATACTACTATACTTGATCTTGGCCAAAAGCCGATACCAATATTTAAAAATAGTTTAGCCCATGGCTTCTTGGTCTTTGGCTGAGATCAAGCATAGTAGTATCTGTTCTTATCACTTTAAAAATAGTTTAGCCTAGTGATTCTTCCTTATCCTCTTTCTTCAAACTGGGGCCTTGTTTCTTTCCCAAACCCGTCGGGCTTCCTAGCCCGAGGCTGGCCTCCATGAGGAATGCCCTGTCCTACATCCCTGATGCACAGCAGGTGGAATCACCCGAGTGTTCGAGGCCAGGAGACAGTAACTGTGGCCCCCTCAGCCCTGTCACCCTCACAGCTGTGCCTCTTTTCCCAGGAAATGAAAGAAGCAAGAGCGTGAGAGGTATTGGGAAACTGCTCCCCACATCCTTCACACGTAGGGTAATGAGATAAAGTGATGGAAAGAAGCCATGGTTATCATGAGTTCTTAGACAGTCGAGGTGACCTCCGTGTTCCTCATGACGTGGCATTCGATATTATAAATGCGTTCCTTGGGCCTCGCCCTTTTCAGACTCCCTCCCCTCTTCCTGCCTCTTCTCAAAGTAGGGCTAATCTTTTCAATTAGCTAGGCTTGGGAACCTTTGGAGTTGGAGGTTGGACTGCTGTGACCCCTGTAACAGGAATAATTAATTGCTCTTCTGTGCAACTGCATGCAGGCATGGGGAGCTTTGGCAGGTGCCAGGTCTGTTTACAGTTTAGGCTTATGGAGGTCCCTGTGGTGTAATTGCTGTGTACTTGGTCGTCAGCTGGTGTTCTTCAGTGTAGAATTTGTCATTGGACAAGGTGACTGTTTTTTGGGTTTGTTTAAAGATAAGTAACTTAGCAGTGTCAACTCAGGGTATGCGAGTCAGACTTCTGAAAGGCAAGAAGTCAAGCTTTCTTTGTGCTGGAAACGTATCTGTGGAGGAAATTTGGTTCTTTTTATTTAGAGGATTAGTAAGTTTTCTCCTCTTTTTTTTTTTTGATACCTTTAAACATGAATTGTAGCAGTCCAAATTTTGTCTGTGGAGTAGCGCTTCTAAATGAGCAGTGATCGCTAGCTAGGAATTTATGGCATTCAAAAGGCAGCTCGGCAGTACTGTAATCTCTAGTGAGGCTGGTACGAAAGGGATTTTCTCAGCTTGTATCTGGGAAACTTTGAACCATCTTGGAGCAGGGGAAATGTTTCAGAGGGGTATGTCTGTGTTTTATTTTTTTAAAAGTAACCGAAGTTGATACAGAATATTGATTGGAGTTAGCCAGGCAAACAGATTTAGAACAGAGTTTCAGGCCACACTAGGTTAGACTTCGAAGGACAGGGTGGGGAATTTGTGTTGGTGTTTGTTTTTCAATAACAGCTTAGTTGAGATGTAATTTATACACCATAGAAATTCAGCCTTTTAAAGGATTTTGTTAGTATATTCACAGAATCGGGCAGCCGTTACCACTATCTAATTTTAGAACACTTTCATATCCCAAGGGGAATTTGTTTTTAAAGTTAAGGTGTAATGTTGTTTTATATGTTAGCTATGTAACTCCATGCTGCTTTAAAGTAATATCAGCTAATTCATTACTTAATTATAAAAATGCAGAGATGGGATAGATCGTTGGTAGAATAAGTGTTTTGTAAGTTTTCCTTTAGTAAAATTTAGTAGGAGGAATGATACCCATTTTAAAATTGTGGAGTTTGATATTCTTGGAACAAACTTAAAATGTTTTCAGAAAGTTTTGTTTTTTGAAAGACCTATCCAAAACCTCTGTACATTGGGTTGGAACTTAGTGGAAGAGAGTGGGTCTCTTTACCAGGGGGGTTATTTTTGCTAACCTTTTTTTTAAATTTTTTTTTTAGTTTTTCTTAGCAGTGGGAGGAGATAATTCTTATTTCAATTACACTAAATTTTTTTTGGTACTTGAAAAACTTTTAAATATTTTTATAGTTATAAGGGTAGAAAATCTTAGTGCCTTTTCCCCTTTTCCTATTTTAAGTGTATTTGCATATTATTAAGCACAACTTAGGAAATGTCTGTTCTTGATGAATTTTTAATTTCAGACATTCTCAAGTGAAACCAGGAACCTGTGAGCCCTGGCACCTCCATTCAGAGAAGATGAAGGACATCGACATAGGGAAAGAGTACATCATCCCCAGTCCCGGTTACAGGAGTGTGAGAGAGAGGACCAGCACTGCCCGGCAGGACAAAGACCACGAGGGCCCCAAGTACAAGAGGACGCGGCTGGTCAGTATGTCCTTTCCCGAGTCCCTTTTCTTATCTGCTTGTTGACCAGACCACATCTTCTCTGTTCATGTCATGCATAGTCTAAAAGAAGTTTCTTTTGACTTTAGGGCACTGTTAAGAATTTATGGCCCTGGCTGGTGTAGCACAGTGAGTTGGGCGTCACACTGCAAACTGGAAGGTCCCTGGTTCGATTCCTAGTCAGGGCATGTGAATGGGTTGTGGGCCAGGCCCCTGGTTGGGGGCATAGAGACAACTCATCGCTGTTTCTCCCTCACATCAGTGTTGCTCTCCATGTTTTTCTCCCTCCCTTCCCCTTGCTCTAAAAATAAATAAAGAAAACCTTAAAGAAAGAATTTATGGTCACTTATGAAAGAGGAGAGGTTGGCGGTCAGCCTTCCACCTGTTTCTCCCTCTGGCTTCTCTCTGTCACTGAGGCTCACGCTCGGTGCCCTCTGAAAAGGCTCTGCCGAGGGGAAGAGAACGCGTGGGGGTGGAGGAGGAGTGGAGCAGAGGGAATGTGACCATCACACTTCATTCCTGTGCTGACAGTTGTTTCCCCTTTGTTTCCATTGCCTGTGTTTAACATGACTCCTTTGGAGAGACTCATTCAGATTTCAGGTAGTACTTGAAACAATTCTAGATTGCTGTAGGGGTAATCAGTGAGCTTTTCAAGTAAATCCATCTAATAATCTAGTTTCCTCCAAAGGAAATAATGAATATACATTTTAAACAGAAAGAAGTATCTTGTAAGAAAAGAAGTTATTCCTTTTCTTGACTTGCAACAGTGACTAAGAAGGGGAAGTGAGGGGCGACTGGGTGCAGGAAGTTAGGTTTGTGTTCGTGCGTTTATGTGACAACTTGGAAAAGACGTGGTCTTTGCTGCTGACACTAGAGTTTCATCAGCCTAACATTTGCTGTCACTCTTTGGCTGTCTTACTAATTAACGCTTTCCCATGAATGGGCGTTTTCTGTCCCCACTGTCTGCTGGACAGTGCTCTCCCATTGAAACTTAACTTGGGAGAAGCAGAGACGCCGTGTCGTCAGTGTCAAATCCTCCAAGTACCCGTTTCGTCTCTTCTTTGTGTCCTTTTGTCTAGACTTTGCTAAGGAAACATTTTTGAATGTCTTCTGAGTGTTCGACACTGTTAGTATAGCGCTTAAACTGGGGAGAAGTTCCCAAGGTAACAATGGAACCGGACTTTGAAGGATGGTTGGGGGGATGCTATCAAACTACTTATATCGTTTGTGCCTTAATGGCTTGTGAATGAATTAGCATTGATGGTAGCATGGAACTCTTGGGGTCATTGAAGATTGGTGAGATTAACGCATATAAGATGCCTGGAAGGGTGCCTGCCATGGAGCCTGTGCTCAGTAAATGTTAGCCCCTAGAACTAGTCCTTGGAGGGTGTGAGGGAAATCTGCATGCTGTGCTAAGGAATCTTGTACTGAGAGCATTGGGGAGCTATTGGCTGTTATTGAGGAAGATTTTTGGTTTCTTTTCTTTTTAATCCTCACCAAGGATAATTTTGATTGATTTCAGAGAGAGAGAGGAAGTGGTGGGGGGAGAGAGAGAAACATTGATGTGAGAGAGAATTATCAGTCGGTTGCCTCCTGACAACTGAGCCATACAACCGGGGCAAGGAGGGTTTTTTTTTTTTACTCTTAACTTTTTATGTTGAGGGAACTGTAGGCCCACGTGCAGTTGTGAAAAATAATATGGAGATCCATATGCGCCTTCCCCAGCTTCCCCCAGCGGTGACTCCTTGCATAATTCTAGTACAGTAGCACCACAGAATGTTGATTGACTATTACAGTCTATTCACCTGATTAAGACTTCTCCAGTTTTACGTGCACTCGTGTGTGTGTGTGTGTGTTCTGTGCAGTGTTTTCACGTGTAGATTTGTATGAACCACCACCACAGTCAGGACAGAAAACACCTCCATCCCAGGATCTCTCATCTGCCATGTTGTGACCACAGACACCCCTCCACCCCTCCCCCAAGCTCTGGCAACCATGGTTCTGTTCTCCGTCTCTGTTCGTCATTTCAAGTGTTGCGTATAACCGGGGTCACGTAGTGTGGACTCTTTTGAAATTGGCTTTTTCATTCAGCATTATTCCCTTGAGATCCATCGTATTTGTTGTGCGTATCAATATTTCTTTTCTTTCAATTGTGAGTAGCGGTCCATGTCGTAGATAAACCATAGTTTGTTTAACCATTCACCGAGTGAAGGACATGAGAGTTATTTCTAGTTTGTGGCTATTACAAGTAAAGGTGCTTTGAGTATCTCTGTGTAGGATTTTGTGTGGATAAGCTCTTTTTCTATGGAATGCCCAGAAATGCAGTTGCTGGGTCATACGATAAGTACGTGTTTAGTTTCTTAAGAAACATGAATACTCTTTTCACAGGAGCGGTACGGTTTTATATTCCCACCAATAACGTAAGACGCATCCAGTTTCTCTGCATTCTGCCGGTTTTGGTGTTACCCTGATCTTTACTTTTTAATTGAATGTATTTGGGTTATATGGGGCAACAAAATCACGCAGGTTTCCAGCGCACAGTTCTACAGCACATTGTCTGCACACTGCTCTGTGTGCTCTGCGTCCAGACCCTCGCCTCCTTTGTCGACATCGGTCCTGTTCACCCTCCGCCACCTGCCCCTCCCCCGGAATCTTCATTTTAGCCATTCTGATAGGCATACCTGATATCTCACCGTAGTGTTATTATGTGTAACCCCATGGCTAATGAGGGTGAGCGGATAAGGGAATTTTAAGACTTGATATTATCCTGGGAAGATTAGTCTTGAGGCACTTATGTGGGGGGAAACCTGTGTAGGAGAGAGAGAGAAAAACAGAGAGAGCAGTGGGGAGCCTCCTGTGCTGGCCCACTCAGGAGAAGCCCTGGGTCTGAATCCATAATAATGAGGTGGGGTGGGGAGAGATTCAGGGGCATCTCTGGAAGGGGAGGGACAGAGGTGCCTGACATTGGGGTAAGAATGAGTTTGCTTTTAAGCATGTTGAATTTGAAGTGCATCCATGTAAAATGATGAGTGGATGGACAGAGCACAGGCAAGGAGAATCAGAAAAAAATTGAGGGTCATCAGTGTGCCCATGCAGAGTGGGAGTGAGAGGGTATGCCCAGGGATGGTGTGTTGAGCAGGAACAGGTAGAACCCAGGGAGCTAGTGTGTGGCCCTGTGAAATCTCTGTGGACAGGGCCCCTCTCCAGTTGGTTACAGTAGAATCGACATTAGGACCTGCAGTGGCAGCAGTAAGCTTTTCCTGTGCAGGTGGAGAAGAATTGGAAATGGAATCACTCTTGTGCCTTTTGTCCCCAAAATTGTGAAGTCGGGCATCAGACAGCAAGTTTCCTTCATGTGATTGAGCTTTATCTGGAAGAAACAGGAAGGCTAATAAATAACACTTTCTTAAAGTTTCAGGAGGCTCGTATGAGTTTCATTTTTACTGTCATTTCATGTTTCTTAAAATTTTAAATTTGAATCCTGTTTTTTTTTTCATTTTCATCATATCCTTGTACCCTCTGACCTTTTTTTATTTAAAATATTTCTTTCCATTAGTTTTTTTTTCTTTGTTGCTTAGCCTTGACCTAAGCAATAAAATTATAGGCTTATGCAACCATTTTTTATGCACATTAAAGTGAATGCATACCTATCAAATGTTTTGAAAAGTTTACGTATCATTTAGAATGTTCTTTCATTTAACCTATCAAAAACGAAAATTTCTTAGATTTATTGAACTTGAACTTGTCTTATATGTTAACAGTTTGCTGATAGAGGGAGTCAGCAATGTGACAAAAATTTCTGGTTCAGAGATGGTACAAAAATGGATAATTTAAGTAGTCGAGAAGTGGAATGGCTATATAAACATATAGTTTTTTTAAAAAAATGTAAGCTGGTAATTGGGTAGAGATTACAATTTCATGTCACATAATCATAGCCATCATTTCTATAGTAGTTACAGAGAGGAAATCTGGGACCAGACATTCCAGTTGCCAATTATACCTACTATCCCTCAGAAATTAAACAAAACAATACAAAACTACTCCAAGGAATAAAAGATAAGAATACATCTGTGGCTCTTAATTGGAAAACAGGGTTATACTCACCACCATTAGCCTTTGAGAGGTCCAGAAGTCAGAAGCAAAGCGCCAAGGAAAAATTCTGATTTTAAACAGGCCAGTGATTTTTGTTTTTAAAATCAATCTGTAAGCAAAGTTGCAGAATGCAGAGTCTGCTGACTTCTTAGTATTTGTGGCCACATCTTTCCTTTGAAATACCCTTTGAATAAAATTGCTCTAATCAGTCACATCTTCAAATATTTGTGTCACATCTGCTTAGAAATAATGAAGGTAAAAATAATTCATTTTATACCAACCATTGTTTAGGACTATTTAGTTCATGCTGTGGCCACACACAATTCCATGCTTAGCAGACATCCTTTCATACTGAAGTGCTAGTAGGGGTGCCCTCTGTGCTGCTAGTTTTTTGACCTAAGTAGTAACGTTGGCTGGCTGTAGGCTGGCATAGTTTCAGCAAACATGAAGGTTTGTGTCTAGACCACTCCTCAACACTGGCGCCATAGCTGAGGCAGGCTGTGTGGGCACAGCTCCTTTGTTCATTGCCACTCACACCTATCGGCATATGTAGATCCCATAACTCCACAAGCCCTGGTTTGTTTATTTCTTTATTCTAAGATGTGATGCTTATTTTTTTTTTTAAGATTTTATTTACTTATTTCTAGAGTGGGGAAAGGAGGGAGAGACAGAGGCAGAGAAACATCAGTGTGTGGTTGCCTCCTCTGCTCCCCTGACTGGGGACCTGGCCTGCAACCCAGGTATGTGCCCTAACTGGGAATTGAACCAGAGACTCTTTGGTTCACAGGCTGGTGCTCAATCCACTGAGCCACACCAGCCAGGGCTCTTTTTTTTTTTTTTTTTTTTTAAATTCAGTGAACATTTGAGCCCTCGCCAAGGTGCACGCCCAGCACAGAATGAAGTGGGTCTGCTGTAGATAAAGACACATTGACGCTGGGCCTGCCTGCCCTCCAACAGAAGCTTCAACTCAGAGACTTGTGCATAGATTGCTCCAAGATAGATGCTATGGATAGTATAAGAAGGAGAGAGTGCTTCAGTCTTTGAAATCAGAGGACTTCAGGAGGAGGTAGCAATTGACTGGAGACTTGAGGAGTAGGTAGGACTCAGAGAAAGGAAGAGCATGCCCAGCAGAAGCGAGTTGTGGACAGGGCCAACGAGGACCTGGTCGGCTTTAGGCATCAAGTGTGCAGTCATAGATGTAGAACAGTAGGGTGGTAAGTCTCAGCTGGTGTGTGTGTTCTTGACTAATAGGGCAAAGAATTTGGACTTTAGTTGCTTTGCTTTAAGTTAAAGTTTAAGCAGAAGCGAGACAAAGCTATTCAATGCTTTGTGAACCTTTTTTATTGTGTAGTTGTTCTTACTGCTCCCAAACCTGAGCTTAGGGTGACTTGGTTTGCATTAGCATGTCGAATCTAGAAAAGGAGGAAAAATGGAAAAAAAGCAGAAGTCAACTAAAGTTCATGTGCCCTTAAGACTGCTCTCTCTCCTTTTTTCCCCTCCACTCAAAAGTGTGCCGTTGGTGGAGTTTTCTTTCTACCAAGTTAGAATATTCTGCCTCTGGGCAAGGTAACAAAGCATACATTCACAAAGTCCAGTGACCTCTACTTAGCATTTCCTGTAGTTTCATGTGAACCTGACCCTTTAACCTGGGGTGGGGTTTTACAACTAGTGAGTTGAAATATTTTGAAGTTATATCATAGAGATCAGGATGTGGATCTAATATCTTAATTACCAGGAAATACGAATCTAAGGTATATTGTTATGTAAGAATTAGGATCTCATTATAGAAACTGTGCAAAATGTAGAATATTATAGAAAAAATAAATCACCATTATCCCCTCAACCCAGAGACATAATTATTGTTATGAAGTCATCTTGTTTAGTGCCTTACACTTTTAGAGAGTTTGACTCTGAAAGCTTTTCTCTAGAGACGAGAAAAGGGGTGTGTGAATTTGTCTATGCCCTTGTGTTTTCAGAGTCAAGAACATTACCTGTGAGTCTACTTAAGGGAAGGACAGGGTGAAGGGGGTTAGTGCTTGCAGTCTCTGCATTATTTTTCTCCTGGTTGATACACAGTGACTCAGCACATTTTCTGGACAGTGACAGGATGAGTAAGAACACCTGCCTTTTTTTTTGTTTTGGTCCCCCACCTCCCCCATCCATAAAGCTGTATGGAGCTCGGTATGCATATGATAAGGGTATCTGGCTTGGTGCCAGGTGCTGGTCTCCAATAGCAGTCCAGAGCTCCCCGGTGGAGGTGACAACAGTGCTGCTATTGGTGCAGAGCCCAAGTGGCCCTGCTGCCGGGCGACTGAACCGACAGCGCACCGCTCGGGTCTCCTGAGGTTGGCCTTGATCATGAGCTCTTTTACGCCATCTGCAGCGGGGCTGCTGCTGCTTTCCCAGGAAATGCTGCTTCAGGGAAGTAAATATAGCCTTTTGGCGTGAGTTGAAGGAGCTTTCTGTTAAAAAGGAAAAAAAGATATCGGAACTAGCTTCCTGTTTTTTTTAAGCAGTTTTAAAGACCTCAGTCTTTATTTTGTTAAGATAGATAACTTGGAAGCTACAAATGGTTAATGAAAACTTTTTCAGTGGAATCTTGGTTCTGCTTTTAAGGAGCCTTCTACCTATTCTTTTTAATGCCTCATCATTCATTCCTTCTCAATCAGAAGTGAAAAGGTCAATGCCAGAACAGGCAACCAGGCCGGCAGAAGGTGTTGGCAACAGTTGGATCTGTTAACATCCGAATTACAGACTGATGTGAAGTTAATTGGCCACAGTGAAGTTCACTGATGAGTGGGATTAAGCTTGTACTCCCTCCCCTCCCCACCTCCTTTTTAGGGAGTTAGCCTATTTAGATAATTAGATGTTATATAGGTTTAAATATCTTAAGATTATTTTTTGTATTAGCTGTTCAAAGTATCGTCTTAGCTCTATTATAGCAGATGAAAACCTCTATTTACTAAAGCAGGTGTGGTGTGGAGCAGTCATACCTGTGGAGGTTTCTTAAATGTTGTGTTCTCACGGTGGGAAAATAGCCAGACTGCCCAAGTCTTCACCTTTGTTTTCTTCCCACCACTGCCAGCAGCTCCAGCCCGTTCTGCAGTCTTGGAGGGTCACATCGTGCAACCACTGACGTCTTATGTGAAGCATTTAACAGGAGCACACACGAAGGGAGTTTGATTTATAAATTTCATTTTGGCATTGTTTTTTAAGCCAAAGCCTGAAAATCTTAAGCCATTTTGTCAAATGCAAAAGACAGTATCCTATCTAAATCAATGGTTCTCAGCCCAGGCTGCATTTTTTCAGAGAACCTTTCAGAAAATACTGATGCAGGGCCCTGTCCCAGACCAATGATATCGGTCTCCGGGGTAGTGCTCAGGCATCAGTGTTATTTTGAAGCTCCCCCGGTGACTCTGCTGTGTAGCCTGCTCTGAGAACCTCTGCCCCAGATCTCATGGGATGAAGTCTCTTCTGTCCCTTCCACCAGTGGGGCTCCCAGGGTTTCCGTACGGTTTTCCCCTCTGTGATTCATGTTCAGCGTAATCCTTTGAAACCTTATCATTGTAATAACAAAGTTAATCTCACACCCCAATGCAATAGGAACTTTGAATAAGTTCCTTGGGCGTTAGCTTATTTATGAAAATAAGGGGCCTCCATTCCTGCTGATTATGGAGTAATTCTAGATTATGAACTGTGGGAAAACACCTGTTTTACCCTGGTGGTGATGTGCACTTCTCGCCACTGGTTTATTAATAGCTGTCAGCATGAGGTGCAGCACAGCGCAGGTAGACACGAGTGAACTGGTGGCTACAGATGAGATGCGTGAGTTAATTCATAGCTGCTGAGCTGTAGGGCTGAGGCTACCAGTTCTCTGACGGAAGAGTAGGCTCTTTCTACGCTCTTCTGCTTCCCCCCCATGAAGATTTCATTGTCGCGTTTTGCTGTCCCTCTTGACTACAGTGGCCACCATCTGGAAGTTCTTAGTGGAGGAGCTGGGGGTGGTCAGGATAACGGAAATAGCCTGTTGGAGTGCAGATGTGATGAGAATTGAAAGAGGAAATGTCCTTGGTAGGTTTCCTTGATTTGTGGATAGGGGAGATGGGAAAGCCTGGTGTCAGCTGGTCTTGGGAGGACTTCATCTTTTTAAATTTTGTTCATTTAAAAGAAAATTTTAGTTTCTTTTCAATTTAGTTTTTACTATTTTGAGTCTCTTGAAAACTGTATCTAAAATTGCAAAACGATTCCCCTTATAAAAGTGTGTTGCCTGAGGGGACTGGGACAGAAAAGCTTCTGCCTGGGCCAGAAGGGTTGAAGAGAAGAGGCTGCCCATTCTGTGTTTGTGTTCAGGTCTCAGGAACTAAGGAGAGCACAGAGAGAGCATGCTGTCGGGTATCCTGACTGCGCCCCTAGACTGCTGTCTTTGCGGGGCGTGCCACACAGGAGGAGTGGTGCAGCCTTGAAACCCCGGGAAGCCGGGAGGCACCTCTGGGTTGCCCGTTGCCGCCCGCCATTCTCTGCATTCGTAAGAGCTTGGCTGAATCCTCAGTCCCCAGGCTCAGGAAGGCTACCCCGCTGTTGTCCCGCTGTCAGGAAGGGATTGCTCCTCTTGGAGAAGGATTTCTGGCCCCTGTAGCTTGTCCCAGAGGCCTCCACACAGGGGGAAAGCCCATGGTTGCCCTGTCAGCAGACAGTCCGCCCTGGCAGCCTGTGAAAATGAGATGGGACAAACCAGGTGAGCGGTGACCCTGCGGTGCGGTGGGTGCGCGCAGTTATTACAGCCAGGGGCATGGTGTTCCTGCACACAGAGCAAGGAACGTCTCTTGTGCAAGCATCTTTGTTTGCTTATGGACCAAATAAATATTCCTTGTTTCCTTCACCAGAGGTGCAGGTACGTGACTGTGCTTCCCTGACCTTTGTTTAAACCCAAGCTGATCCTAAATTTCATTGCCCCCTTTTAGCTCTCTAGCATCCCCACGCTGCCATGTCTGCATCACCTGAGTAGGAAAAAAAATGTTCAGTGTCTTCTAGTCATATAGTCCTTGGGAAAATATAAATAGCAGTAGGATTTCCTTGTTTAATGTTTTCTCAGCTCCTGGACCAAGCAATATTTCCCCCTTAGAAGGAGCCAACTGCTGTGGACGCCTGTCCCCGTGGCCGTGTCCTCTGGCCACAGAGAGGCTCTCTGTCCGTATGTAGGGACCCTGGAGAGAAATCAAGAGAAGTGGGGGTCCTCATCCCTTCTCAGGAGAGTCTGTAAAATGTTACTTCTAAAAAGGATTGTTTAAAGCATCATAATGCAAAAAGCGGGCCTTATAAAATACATCCACCTAGATCAGTGTGCATCAAGTACTGGCTTAGCTGTTTAGCTGGCATGGCTGACATTTGGGACCAGATACCTCTTTATTTTGGGGTGCTGTCCTGGGCATTGCAGGATGTTCAGCTGCATTGCTGACCTCTACCAACTAGATACTAGTAGTGACAACTAAAATGTCTTCAAACATTGCCAGATGTGCCCCGTGCAAAGCAAAACCACCCTCACTTGGCAACTACTGGGCTACACTGTCTGACACTGTAGCCACGAGCCAAGTGTAGCTATTGAGCATTTGAAATGTGGCCAGTCTGAATTGAGATGTGCTGTGTATATAAAATACACACTAGACTTTCCCTGGTGATCCTGTTGTGAGCCAGCCAGACTTAGCACCAAAAAAGGGGGAAAAACGTGTAAAATAACTCATTAATAAGTTTTTACTGATTATATGTTAAAAAGATATGATTTTTTTGTATGCTGGGTTAAATATATTATTAACATTAATTTCACCTGTATCTTTTTCTTTCTTAAAATTGCTACTAGAAAAATTTAAGTGACATTTGTGGCTTGCATTATATTTTTGTTGGACAGCACTAAGCTGTAGTTTAACCATTAATCTTGTATTAGGCATTTAGTTCCCAGTAAACCACTTGATTCAAATTATATGTTTTTTCCTTAGGAAAAATTTCCTTCAGACGGTAGAGTTATGGAGACAGAGAATTTA
Organism: Tonatia bakeri; assembly: GCA_004024845.1. Taxonomy (NCBI): domain Eukaryota; kingdom Metazoa; phylum Chordata; class Mammalia; order Chiroptera; family Phyllostomidae; genus Tonatia; species Tonatia bakeri. The sequence goes on along the minus strand of PVIA01000584.1, from coordinate 79,330 downwards.
AAATGTTACATGCTACCAGTTTGCTCTCCACTAACAGCCTATTAAAAACTGGTGCAGCGTTCAGATAATGTATGTTTGCCTGACTTTTTTCTTCTTCACAGATTGGATTTTATCTCTATTTTTATTAAGGTATATGTAGTTATATTTTTAAATAACTTATATTTCTTGGTTGGTGACATTGAATTTAGAAGTTGAGAGAGAAGCTTTTGAACCAATTTGGTAGATTATTCTGGATTTTGACCTTTTAGAAATATTAGAATATGAACAATCCCTGGAGGAGTTCTGGCTGAGATGGAGGTGTAGGTAGAAACGCTTCGCTCCCTCACACAACCAAAGGAAGGATAACAACCAATGTAAAGATAATAAACAACCAGAAGTGCCAGAAAATCAAGCTGCATGGAACTCCGACAACCAAGGAGTTCAAGAAACATTCATCCAGACCGGGAGGTGGGGTGGAGTGGGGCAAGGCGGGGCTGGCTGAATGGGAAGATAAAGACTCAAAACCTCTAACTGTAAAATACCTTGGGGTTGGATGACAGGAGAAACTCCCACTCTCTCTAAAGCCGAGCAGGCAAGCGGCACTGTTCCTTCTCTGACCCCTCCACCGCAGCCAGTGCCACAGCACAGCAGGGAGGGTTACCCGCCACCCAGGGAATACCTAAGGCTCTAACCTCTTACAATATTACAGGTGCACCAAAACAAAGAAATATGGCCCAAATGAAAGAACAGATAAAAACTCCAGAGAAAGAGCTAAGTGATGAGGAGGTAGACAACCTATCTGATGGAGAGTTCAAAACACTGGTAATCCAGATGTTCACAGAACTGATTGAGGTCGGTAGCAAAATGAAGGAACAAATGAAGGCTACACAAAATGAAATAAAGCAAAATATACAGGGAACCAGCAGCGAAGGGAAGGAAACCCAGGCTCAAATCAATGATTTAGAACAAAAGGAAGAAATAAGGATAGAACTGGATCTGAATGAAGAAACAAGAATTCAAAATAATGAGGAGAGGCTTAGGAATCTATGGGACAGCTTTAAGCACTCCAACATCTGAATCATAGGGGTGTCAGAGGGAGAAGAGAAAGAGCAAGAAATGGAAAACTTATTTGAAAAAATAATAAAGGAAAACCTCTCCAATCTGGCAAAGGAAATAGACTTCCAGGAGTCCAGGAAGCTCAGAGAGTCCCAAAGAAAATGAACCCAAGGAGGAACACAGTAAGGCACATCATAATTAAGTTACCCAAGATTAAAGATAAAGAGAAAATCTTAAAAGCAACAAGAGGAATAGAGAGAGTTACCTACAAAGGAGTTCCCATAAAACTTTTCAGCTGATTTTTCAAAAGAGACCTTGCAGGCAAGAAGGGACTGGAGAGAAGTATTCAAAGTCATGAAAGTCAGGGACCTACATCCAAGATTGCTCTATCCAGCAAAGCTATCATTTAGAATGGAAGTGCAGGTAAAGTGCTTCCCAGATAAGGTCAAGTTAAAGGAGTTCATCATCACCAAGCCCTTATAGGAAATGTTAAAGGGACTTACCTAAGAATAGAAGAAGATGAAAAACTATGAACAGTAAAGTGACAACAAACTCCTAACTATCAACAACTGAACTTAAAAAACAAAGACAAAAACTAAGCTAACAACTAGAACAGGAACAGCATCACAGAAGTGGAGATCACATGGAGGGTTATCAGCAGGGAGGGGGAGGAGGAGAATGGGGGGAAAGGTACAGGGAATAAGAAGCATAAATGGTAGGTACAAAGTAGACGGGGAGGTTCAGAATAGTGTAGGAAGCAGAAGGCAGGTAACTTATACATATGACCCATGGGCATGAACTAAGCGGGGGGATGGTAAAAGGAGTGGGGTATAGGGCAGAGAGGGGATAAAGGGGAGTAAAACATTTGGACAACTGTAATAGCATAATCAATAAAATATACTTTACAAAAGGAAATACTGGATGTAAGCAGTGTGAAGACGGCGATTTTGAGGTGCGGGTCTGTCTGTTTTCTCCTGCCCCCAGCACCCAGGGCAGTGCCCGGTGTGGAACCTTCAACAGATACTTGTTGAATGTTTTCAACTGTTCAAAACAGATCATACAGCTATTCACAGTGTCTGATGTTAGTTACCTGGTCACTACTTTAGCTTTGTTTCCTTTCCCCTCAATGCTAATTCCATTATGCAAAAAGTATTCCTCTTCCTATTTAAACCCATCCATTTTACCTTTAATGGTTTCTGGCTTTGCGGAAAAATAGAGGCAATCTGCCTTCTGTAGCTGGACTGATTATGCCATTTAATTTTCTCTATCCCATTTATTTTATGATTTTTATGTGACTTTTGGGGGTTAATTCCAGATGGACTTACATACGGTGTGAAACCTGGATATCAGTGAGTTCTTCTCCCATCTGGCGTTTACTGGTTCCCCAAGACATTCTCTGACTCCCATTTCCCTGCCCTGTCACATTATTTTTCTGCAAAAAGTGCAAAGGGTTTTGCTTTTTTTTATTGTATGTAACATAGGCAACAGTTTTTTAAAGTTAATAAATTTTTATTTGAGGAATTTCACATATTCTGATTCCTTCCACTGCCTTCTAGGTTTGAGTTTTAATCCCTTTTTAACATAATTTTGGCTAAATGTAGTCATGTCAGTCAGTTTACAGTTCTTTTAGTTGAGTTTCTTTGATCTCTGCTTGAATATGGACATCCTTTACACATTCCTCACCTGTAATCCTTAGGACCCAGTTTCTTCAAACAGCCTCCTTCAGGGCCCCAGGTAGGGTCCGAGTAGACGGATCCGCCTGGTGTGTCAGTCTCAGACGCCCTCTAACCACGGGTCAGTTCAGATCGCATTCACGCCCAAGCGATCACATCCTAGAATAGTACAGCTCTTCAAGGATCTACAAATACCTGTGATAAAACAAATTTGATTGTTAGGTGTTAATAGCTTTAGCAGCTCTGGTTCCGGTTAGGTGTGTAGTTCCTCCCCACAGACCTAACACCCGGTTCTGTGAAGAAGGGGAACAACGTGTTTAATCTACGGGGTGTTTCCAGCGATGTAGGTCTGCAGAAACCCCCCATCAGGGTGGGCCGTGACTAACCTGTCGTGTTATTTACGCCTTCCGATAGTAAGCCTTGATAGCTTGAATATATTACATTTTCTCTCTTGGTTCATATCCGTTTTTAATTCATTCATCCTTAGAATGTTGATAACTCACTTTACAGAATGTTAATGTGGTAGGAGACATTTATTTTTACCTTTAAACAGGCACCCTTTATTCCCCCGGCATGCTTGCCAAGCGAAGCTTTTTTGGGGAGCCTCGCGAGGAAGAGAAGTGAGGCGTCCAAGCACAGAGTCGCAAGTGTGAGACATCTGTGGGCACAGAGGAGGGTAGTGTAGACCTGCTTTTATCTCACGTTTAAATTCCAGTTTGTGATGTATCTTCTTTAGCATCTGCTCATCTTTGTTTAAAAACCATCAGGAAGTGCATTTTTACAATTAAGTAGAAATAGTTTATTTACATCCTAGTGTTCCAGTCACCTACTTGTGACTTTGACTTTGGAAACTACGTACTCTCTTGCTCACCGCAAACCTCGTGGTGCCCACAGCGAGCCCCATGTGTGTGAGCTGGCCCTTTGGTCTTCCTTGCTTCCCTGGCTGCCTCTTCATGCTCCATCTAGAGTCCCTGGCCTGTCTTAGAACAGGCCCTGGAGAGAGTTCCCGCCTGTGCCCTGGGGGAGGAGGACACCTTCATAGGCAGCCGCTGAGGTTTCTTGCAAGAAACTGGATGCCTTTGAGCCTGGAAAACAGTGCTCCAGAGCTCACGTGCCATTGTTGTGTGTGTTGGGATGGGCTCAAGCCGGCCGGGCATCATCCAAGTTGGGGGTACTCCCAGTGTCTCTCGCACTGTTGTGTTCTGATAGATTTGGTTTCCTTAGTAGTTGGGCCCCCAAGACCTTGGCCTGGTTTTGCAAGTCAGGCTTGGGTGGGTGGAGAGGATTTTGGAAGGATGAGCTGGGCCAGCTTTTCATTGCCTAACTCAGACTGAGTTAGGTTTTTTAAAACCGGGGATTCAGGCAGCCCTAGGCAGGAAGCAGTCCTCAGGAGGAGGGGGTGAGGGAACGTAGGAGCTGCAAGCCTGTCCTTGGGCCCCAGAGGGAAGGAAGGGTGGACTCTGCACTGGATCTGCCAGCAGGGCCGAGTGCAGGAAGGGAACAGAGGCCACCTGGGAGCAGAGTCCACCTGCAGGGAGTAGCTGTGGAGACAGCTGGTGGTGAGGGCTCAGGTGTGAACCCCTGGCAGGTGTCCTGTCTGCAATACCCAGGCTGGCAGAGCCACCACAGGGCATTGGCTGCCAGGGACCCTGAATCCTTCCAATTGGTACTTCTGCCCAGGGGTCATGGTTCCCACCTGTTTCCATCTCTAGTTGATTTTCTAATGCTGGGAGTTTTATGTTAAACACCCACACACACCAGCAAGATAAACAATATGACACCTGTAGGGGATTGTGTGCAGGTGTTCTGTACCTGAGGCGTCTCTAGGGAGGGAAATACCTGAGAAATCTGGGCAGATGGATATCCCCTTGCCTTGTGACCAAAATGTTCATAGCAGCTGGGACCTGGGCAGGTGGCGCTGGAGCTAGCAGGTCTGCCACGGCATTCTGCTCACAACTGTCCTCCCCTTTGGGATGACCTTCTCTGAGTGGGTCCAGTCCTGAACAGGGTCCTGTGAGCCATCTCCGCTATTCTTGGAGCTTGGTGGGAACTCCTCAGGTGAGCCTGGGGCTTGTTTGTTCTAGGAGAAGCCTCAGGAGCCTCAATGGTGGGGGCCTTTGCTTCTGGCGAGGCTCGTTTGAGTTGTGTGTGTGTCATCCTACATTCTGTTTCTAAGCTGCATCGAGTGGCATCACTGGGGCTGGGGAGGCAGCCTGAGGGTCAGAGCCTTGATGTCTGAGGGGGTTTGTTTCCAGGGGAGGTGGTCAGGTGCAGAGCCCAGGGTTGGAATGACCAGGAGCCCTGACATATGCACCGCTGTCCCCTCTGGGTGCCCTTGCTTTTGCTTTGTTCCCCAAGTGTGCCAGAGGGTTTCAGATCTCTGGGTGCACACAGAGCATTGTGGGGTCTCCTGTAGGGAAAACTAAGTCAGAGCCTGCTGGCATCCCTGAACATGGCACAGCACGGTTGCTGTGTGAGGCCCAGCCTTCCCTGTGCATCCAGTTCCTCTGACAAGCCTCTGTCTCTCAGCCTCTGTGTCCTTATTTGTATCTGGTGACATCTCCCAGGTCAAGGGATTGATAAACAGCTGGCTGGTGGTCCTCGCCGTGGGCCCCTCGAGAGCTCCGGCGCCTCCCCTACCTCGCTGCATGGCTGGGCACCTCTCCAGCAACCTCTGGCTCATGGCAGAGTGCCAGCAATCTTTGTGCATAGGGTTTTTTTTTCCTTTCTGTAATTGTACAACAGGAAGTATTTTATCTTATTTTTTATTGTTGTTTTATTCCAGTTGTCCCAATTTTCCCATGTTGCTCTCCCATGCCCTGCCCACCCCTTTCTCATAGTCAGTCCCCACCCTGTTATCCATGTCCATGGGGCCTTTATACCTGTTCCTTGGCTGGCCCCTTCCCCTTCTTTCCCCCTTATCCCCCTCCCTGCTCCTCTCTGGTCCTTGTCAGTCTGTTCCCTGTTTCCCTGCCTCTGGTTATGTTTTTCATAAGTTTTGATGAAAACTGTAGCTAGGCATTTTGGAGATGAAGAAAATGAAATTAGTGTACTATATAAATAGAAATGGCCATATTCTGATTCCTAGCATCTGGAACAGTGTTTCACATAGGTGCTCAATAACTGTTTGTTGAAAGAATGAATAAAGATGTGAAGATTTTCATTATCTCTTACTCCTACTGTGCCATTCTCACATAAGAATACTAATGGATGGCATACCAAGTGTTCTTTTTCTGATGTGGTAATGTCAAAAGATGTCTATAAAACTCTCCAACTCTTGAACTTGGTTCTTCTGAAAAGGCAAAAGAATGAGGATAATTGAAACAATTTTTGAAAGGAAGAATAAAGTTGGAGAGATCATATTCCCTATTCTAAGACTTACTATATTGCTGGAGGAATAAAGGTAGTGGTAGCAGTGCAGGGATAGACAACTAGATCAGTGGAGTGGAGTCTGCATGTAGACCCATGCATTTCTGGTCAGCTGATTTATACATGGGTGAAAAGCAAATTAAGGGAGAGATGATAGTCTTCAACAGATGGTGTTGGAACAAGGAGACAGCTATAGGTAAAATAAGGAAGGAAGGAAGGAAGGAAGGAAGGAAGGAAGGAAGGAAGGAAGGGAAGGAAGGAAAAAAGAAAGAAAAAGGAAACTTTACCTAAATCTTATATCTTATACAAAAATTAACTCAAGGTGAATCATAGATCTAAATGTAAAACTATAAAACTTTTAGAAAAAAAACAGGAGTAAATGTTCATGACCCAGGGTTAGACGAAGAGTTCTTAGACAAGACACTAAAAGCACAATCCCTAAAAGAAAAAAATCAGTAAGTTACACTCGATTGAAATTTAATTGTTGCTCTCTGAACGGCCCAGTTAAGAAGATAAATGCGTGCCATAAAATGAGAGAATATATTTGCAAATCATCTGAGAAATGACTTGAATCCATAATAGAAAATAGCTTTCTAAGCTCAACACCAAGAAAAGAATCCACTTAGAAAACAGACAAAAGACTTGAGCAGACACTTCACCAAAAAGGATGCATGGGTGGCAAGTGCACACAGGAAAAGATGTTAAACATCATCAACCATCAGGGTAGTGCAAATTAAGATCATGATGAGACTTCCGGCCAAGGTGGAGGCGTAGGTAGACACACTGTGCCTCCTTGCACAACCAAAAGAAGGACAACAACAATTTTAAAACAAAAAATAACCAGTACTGACAGAATATTGAATTGTATGGATGTCCAACAACCAAGGAGTTAAAGAAGACACATTCACCCAGACCTGTAGCAGTGGTGGAGTCGGTCAGCCAGAACCAGAGGACTCACGGCAAAGCAGCTACTGGTGGACCCAGGGAGGCAGCGGGTTGTGGAGGGGCATGGTGTGGTGCGCTAGGTGGCTGGCAGACCGGGTGGTCCCACATTTGCGCACAGATAAACCAGGCAAAACTGGGGAGCAAGACAGACCATGCAATCCAGGGTCCCAGCTTGGGGAAATAAAGCCTCAAAACATGGATTGAAAACACCTGTGTGGTTGAGGCAGCGGGAGAAACTCCCAGCCTCACAGGGGAATTCGTTGGAGAGACCCACAGGGTCCTAGAAAGCACCCACCAGGAATCAACACCAGAAGGCCCCACTTTGCTTGTAGGAAGTGGGGGAAGTGACTGAAAACCAGCAGAGAGCCGAGCAAGCATCACCGTTCCCTCTTGGACCCCTCCCCCACATACAGCGTCACAACTCAGTGACCTGGGTTGCCCTGCCCTGGTGGACACCTAAGGCTCCACCCCTTAATACGTAGTAGGTGCGTCAAGACAAAAAAAAATGGCCCTAATGAAAAAACAGATCAAAGCTCCAGAAAAAATACAACTAAATGATGAAGAGAGAGCCAGGCTATTAGATACGCAGTTCAAAGCACTGGTAATCAGGATGCTCACAGAATTGGTTGAGTTTGGTCTCAAAATAGAGGAAAAAGTAAAGGCTACGAAAAGTGAAATAAAGGAATATGTACAGGGAACCAATAGTGATGGGAAGGAAACTGGGACTCAAATCAATGGAGTGGACCAGAAAGAAGAAAGGAACATCCAATCAGAAAAGAATAAAGAAACAAGAATTCAAAAAAATGAGGAGAAGCTTAGGAACCTCCAGGACATCTTTAAACATTCCACATCTGAATTATAGGGGTACCAGAAGGAGAAGAGGAAGAGCAACAAGTAGAAAAGTTATTTGAACAAACAATAAAGGAGAACTTCCCCAATCTGGCAAAGGAAATAGACTTCCAGGAAGTCCAGGAATCTCAGAGAGTCCTAAAGAAGTTGGACCCAAGGAGGAACACACCAATGCACATCATAATTACATTACCCAAAATTAAAGATGAGGAGAGAATCTTAAAAGCAGCAAGAGGAAAGGAGAGAGTTATCTACAAAGGAGTTCCCATAAGACTGTCAGCTGATTTCTCAAAAGAGACTTTACAGACAAGAAGGGGCTGGGAAGAAGTATTCCAAGTCATGAAGGCAAGGACCTACATCCCAGATTGCTCTATCCAGCAAAAAGCTTTCATTTAGAATGGAAGGGCAGATAAAGTGCTTCTTAGATAAGGTCAAGTTAAAGGAGTTCATCACCAAGCCCTTATTATGTGAAATGTTAACCCACAATTATTAACAACCACACCTAAAATGAAGACAAAAACAAACTAAGCAACAACTAGAACAGGAACAGAACCACAGAAATGGAGATCACATGGAGGGTTATCAACAGGGGAGTGGGAGAGGGAGAGAGGGAGAAAAGGTACAGAGAATAAGTAGCATAGATGGTAGGTAGAAAATAGACAGGGGGAGGGTAAAAATAGTATGGGAAATGTAGAAGCCAAGAACTTATAAGTATGACACATGGACATGAATTAAAGGGGGGGAATGTGGGTGGGAGGGGGTGGACAAGGAGAAGGAAGTGAAGGGGGAGACATGGGACAACTGTAAAAGCATAATCAATAGAATATATTTTTTTAAAAAAGATCATGATGAGAGATCGAGCCACACCTGTTAAAATAGCGGAACTAAAAAAGAATGACAGTCACACGTGGTGATGAGGATGAGGAGAAGCCGGGTCTCTCATACGTTGCTAGGGAATGTAAATGGTGCTGTGATAAATTTCTATGATAGCTAATGCTCGAAGCGTAAGTAATGTCCTGCTGCCCTGTGTACTTCACATGCTGTTGAAAGGTGAAACAAGAAGGGAGACCTCCATTCCCTCGCAAATTTGTAGTGCAGATTTATGTATATATACAATATATAAATATATGTAATATATTTATATATATACAATATGTAAATCTGAGCTTGAATTACAGTTCTGTAATTTAAATTACAGCTTAAATTACTTCATACACTTAATGATGTAGAAAGGAAATTTCCTTATTATTTTGGCAATAAATAGTGATGATGGTTGTACAACATTGTGAATATAGTTAATGCCCCTGAATTTTATGCTTAAAATGTTAAAAATGGCAAATTTTATGTCACATATATTTTGCTACAATTTAAACAATCCATTTCATTCAGCCATTCGGTAGCTTCCACCAACTCTCATTTGGAATGTAATGTGGTGTCAGCCGCAATGTAATGTCATAGAAAAGGCAACTGTCAAGAGAAAGATGTAACAGAGTTCTGTAGTGCCTTCCAGGAGGTAAATATGCCCAATTAAAGTCATACACTCGTGAATTGCTTTTCAGTGTTTGGCAGGGCCTGTCTGTGTGAAAAGACATTTTCAAAGAGGAAATTGTAAAATCTTATCACAAGTCAGCATTATCAGATGAAGATTTCATATCGATTTTGATGAAAGGGAAAACCATTTTAAACTCCAATTAAGTGAAATGTTATTCTATTAGTAGACTGTGTTACAAAAAAAAAATTGTACTGTTATTATTATATTTTGAATTTCATCAGTAAACATTTTGTGGACATTTGTTTTCTTTTGTAATGTAAGTACCCACATAATATCCTCAGTTGTACCTCTTGGTCCATAAAACCTAGAATATTTGCAGTCTGGCCCATTGTGGAAAATTTTGCCAGGCGCTAGCTTGGAGGGTTGATTTCTCACTCTTCCTGTCTAAAACACACTTCTAAGGCACTCACAGCCTCACTCTATGCACACGTTAGCAGCATCCCATAAATTTTGATGTGTTATAATTTCTTCTTAACCATTTACCTCAGACTGTTCACTGATTTCCATTTGATGTCTTCTTTAACGCATATTATTTGAAAGTGTGCTGCGTAATTTCTGAATATTGGGAGATTTTCCTTGTTGTCTTTGGTACTGAATTCTGAGTTCCCAAGTGGTCAGAGATCATGGACTGTATTTTGTCAGTCTTTTGAAATTGGTTCAGGTTTGCTTTACGGCCCAGCACATGGTCCATTTTGGCCGATACCCAGTGCGCACTTGAAGTGGGGTTGCTTTCATTTTTCTCTTCTTTTGAAGCTTTGGCTATCCAAATAAGGCTGGTCCTTGTAATATTCTGTTCTTACTCTGTACATACTCCCAGCTTCTACTTCCATATAATAAGAATGTTTGTATTTTTTTTTTATAGTATAAAGAAAGAGGGAAGATTTATTAAGCGATAGTACACTGCACAGAACATGGGAGCGGGCCAACTCTGAGCAGAGATTGACCATAAGTATGTTTGTATTTGTAGTGTAACTTTCTTCTTTATCAATCCAAAGGTTTTCTTTTCTTCCCCTTGTGGTTATAGGCATTTAAAGGTTTAAAACAAACACACAACCTTCGGGTGTACTTGAATCTCAGCAGCCTTTATTTAGTTCATTAGTAGGTGTCATAGTCCCTAACCACTAAATAAGTGTTCGCCATATGTCTAAGGACTTTGTAGGACTTAATTCTTTGAATTAAGTGTTGACTCACTTGTCATTGTTTTATTCTCTTGAAACTGGTCTGTCTTGCCTTTGACAAAAAGAAAAAAAATGTGCTTCCCTTTTGCCTGGGCTGTGCAGTTTCCTGATCCTGAGCAGGGGCGCCCAGCCTGTGAACTGAAGCTATTGTGTTTGAGGAGCCGTGCACTGAGGCACCCACACTTACTGGGGGCCCTAGGCATGAAATCTGCTCTTTCCGTCCAGCTGGTGTTGGCATTTGTTCGGGGTGGGAAAGCGGCGAGGTAACAATAGAGGCTCTACTTTGTGTAAGGTGCACCATGTGTTAGGTGCTACAGCTCTTAACTCCTTCCTAGTTTGGGGCTCTGCTCTTTCTATTTCCCAGTAATTGCTGGAAGTATTTGTGATAGTGTGAGAAAAGGGCGATGTACTCATAATCTTTCTTGAGGAAAAATACTGTTGCTTTTGGGACAGGAAGGCATACACTTCAAGCAAGTGGGGACAGATGTTTCCTGGTTCTTGGCCCAGACTCTTCTGCCAGAGTCAGACATTGAACTGCATGCTTGTTTGTTCACCTGATTAATTGATATGTATACGCTTTATAGCAAGCATGTATAACTTTGTATTTCAACTCATGAGACCCTCTGCTTCATGCTGCAGAAATCTGGGTATTAGAGCTCGTTAGCTGTTCTGCCTTCTCTGTTGCTGATAAGAGGAAAGACAGGAGGCATGTGTACTGCTGGCTCTTTCTGCATGACAGGACTGTTTAATTGGGGGTGATCTTGAATTTTTTGTCAAAGAAAATGGGTAAAAGAATTTGCGGTTAGTAGTAAATTAATTGACTTTCAGTCCATATTGGGAAATGAAAGATAAAACATTTGGGGGACAAAAGATACATTTTAGAATGTACAACACAGAGTGAATTCTAATGTAAACTGTGGGCTTCAATTCAAAGTACTGTATCAGTCAGTACTGGCTCATCAGTAGCAGGCATACCACACTAGTGTAGGTATTTATAATGGGAAGTGGATGAGGAGGAGAGGGGGCAGATGAGAAGGTCTATGGGAACTCTCTACTTTTTGCTCAATGTTTCTGAACCTGAAAATGTTTAAAAAAATGAAGTCAGTTAGTTTAGAAGTTTTAGGTGTCTGGTATAGTGTTCCTTAGCCAGTTTGTACCACCCAAGTTGACGTTTAGCCCCCTGAACCTTTGGAATTTCTCAGTTGAGATGAACCTGGCTTGCAGTTGGGGCTGTCGTGTCAGGTGGGTTTGTTCTGATGTCTTCTCTCCCTCTCTGCCCAAACAGTTGGAATGCCAAGATGCCTTGGAAACAGCAGCCCGAGCGGAGGGCCTTTCCTTGGATGCCTGTGCGCATTCTCAGCTCAGAATCCTGGATGAGGAACATCCGAAGGGGAAGTATCACCACAGCTTAAGTGCTCTGAAGCCCATTCGGACCACTTCCAAGTAAGAGGCTCTCCGGCTTAATGACTTCTCTGCGAAGCACCAAAAGCAGTGTTGACAATGCAGGCTAAGAGCGGACCATTTGGGGAGCCCCGATTTTAGTCAGGAGCTCTGTTTACTAGACGGTATGTTATAAATGCCAGCTGGCGTCTTGCTGTGTGTTGACGGTTTTGTGCTTTGGGTGTTCTCTCCTTAGACACCAGCACCCAGTGGACAATGCTGGGCTTTTCTCCTGTATGACTTTTTCTTGGCTTTCTCCCCTGGCCCGCCTGGCCCACAAGAAGAGGGAGCTGTCCATGGAGGATGTCTGGTCTTTGTCCAAGTACGAGTCTTCCGACGTGAACTGTAGAAGGTAGGCGTGTCTGGCCCACCCTGGTGACCCACCCACGGGATGCGTAGGGCCTGAGCTAGGAGTGTGGGTGCAGCAGTGTGGAGTCCTTGGCTCTGTGTCCTTTCGGGATCTGAGCTAGCCGATGGAGGGAGGGGAGCCTGGGATGACTTTCTCTTTGCTCTTCTGCTTTATCTCCTATTTCATCTTTACTCCTGTTTAACCACGGGCTTTCTCTCTCTCTCTCAGCCCCGCCTCTCTTCCTGAGTCTACAGGGAGGTTATGTTGCCGCCTTGTGACAGAATACATTTCTGTGGTAGCTGATTGTCATGATTAAAATCTAGTTTACACCTTTACAGTTTACAACGGGGTCCTTCAGAGAGGGTTGGGGACCCTGGAGAAAGGAAGTTCTTACCCACAAGTTCTATGCAGGGATAATCATTCTGGGTGGAAGGAAAGACTTTTGTTTTCATCATTTTCTGTATCCTGAGAGGCTCCCTATGCAGGGTAAATATGTAGTCACCCAGGAAGGGTTTTTTGTTTTTGTTTTTTTCCCCAGAAGGCAAATGCTATGTACATAATTTTAAAGGAAAGACTGTGTGCGTGGTGTCAAAGCCTGGAGACAAAAAGTGATGGCAGGCAGAAAGCTAGGGTGTGTGTATTCCCTGGGGAGATGTGTAACGGAGGACATGTGCCCTTGTTAAGACTAGAGAGACTGTGGCAAGAAGAGCTGAATGAAGTTGGGCCAGAAGCTGCTTCCCTCCGAAGGGTTGTGTGGATCTTCTGCCGCACCAGGCTCATCCTCTCCATCGTGTGCCTGATGATCACGCAGCTGGCTGGCTTCAGTGGACCAGTAAGTTCTAACCATCCTTTCTGACAGTCTTCAGGGGCCCGGCCATGGCCAGCTCTAACACTCTTGTTCTGTTGCAGGGGTTGTGCTCACCTTTGGGCTAGTTAGCAGCCTTAGAGATGCCTCCAGGTCTGTGGAAAGGGAACAATTGATTTTGGAGTGAGTGGTGGCTGGTCAGCAGCTGGAAGGATGTGGGGGTCGTGTTGCCAAATAAGAAACGGAACAGGCTTGCTTTCCTGGGGCGGGGGTGAAGCTGACTGATTCCGGCTCTGTGCAGGACTGTGCTCCCTTGCTGTGTGTTGACATGAGATGACATTCTCGGTTTGGGAAGGTGTGTCTGTCAGTGTTGTGAGTGGGCGAGAGCAGTCTTGCGTGGCGTAAGCTGTGAGCTAGTGCTGGTGGTGCACCAGGTACCTGGAGGCAGCGTCGTCACATGTCTGACGGTTCTATGGCAGATGAGTCCCGAAGACACTGGAGGACTGTTGAGGTTTCTGGCGTCTGACCCGGAGTCCATTTTCAGTTTGGTCTGTAGTGTGAACTGTGTGGCAGGTGTTGGGGTGGCAGCGTGGTTTTTTCCTGGTGTGTACTGAAGCAGAGTAGGTAAGCGTGACGTGCACCCTGTTTTCTGGACACCTGTTTTTACACCTGCTGTGCTGCCTTACACTTGAGACTTTGATTAAATCTATTCTCTACATATTTGCCTTGAGGCATCGATGCAGTAGTGCTACTATACTGTGCATTTTCCGTGTGTGGGTAAGCTGGAGGTTCATGGTTTTGGTAAGTATGTGCCTAAGATGCATAGTGATTAGGCAAAACTAATTTACAATTTTTCTGCTTTCTTTTTTAATGTTTGATGCCTTTTAAAAAAGTTTTGATCTCTTTTTCTGAAGCAGAAAAACCTTTTCTGTTACTGGGTTTCTACATTGATTGACCAATAACACGTTTTTGTGTAAGTTTTAAGTAAGAGGGACCATGTAACTGAATATTATGTTATTGACCAAAATGGCAAACGTTTTCATAGGGCTGGCTTCCCCCAAGAAGAGCTTCTGTCATTGTTTCACTACAGGGCTGGTGGCTGCTCTGATCTCTCATGGAATTCTATCCGCTGGGTAGCACGCTGGACAGGCTTTTTGATTACATTTGGACAATGCAAGAACTTCTGTGGCTCCCCTCACCAAAAAAAAATTTACTTCATAGATTGTTGGGATTTTACGTTTTCACCTGGGAAAAAATTACCTATGCATGTTTACTTGGGGGCCTACAGTCACTGCCCTGAGCATCTGTGTATTCTGTAATCTCTCTCATAAGGCACCGCTCACTGAAATACTAATCTTCAGTAAATTCTTCTAGATGCCAGGGAAAGCTGAGAGAGTCTTCCTTTAATAGGAAAATAGCAGCATGCTTTTCCTTCTCTCTGCGCTTGGGGAAGAGCACCTTGGGGCCTGTATGAGTTCATGAGATGCATCCTAGAACAGTTGACAAAGCAATGGTCATCCACAGCCTCTCTAATTGATAAAATCATTTAAAATTGCAAAGAATGCAAACATCTTTTTTAGAGCTCCGATTCTAATCAATTCCTTTCTCATTGGAAATCGAACAATCAGGCTGGTTTCGAGATTGGTACTAGCAATGAGCGTACCTTCTGTCTGTGGACTTAAATCCTTTCGAGAAACACCCTGTTTAGATTTTTGCACACTTGCAAATGTGGCACAACGTCCAAACTGGCTTAGTCTGCTCTTACAGAAATCTACAGGAGAACCCACTCCCCGAATATGGCACGTTTCTTACCTCCCCTCGGGCCTCACTGAACCTTGGTAGCCATACACAGAACAGATGAAACCCAATCAAGTGGTTGTGTTTTGTTTTTAAACTGCTGGCCAGCCAGGGCTGGACATTTCTGATCAAGATGATCCAAGGATTCAGTGACGCCAGCAGATCAGCACTCTGTGCAGGGCATCCAAGGGTCACCGTAATGTTAATGGAATACCAGTGTCCGTCCGTAAGGGTATGGTCCTGACCTAAGATGAGGGGCCAAATTGCTGAATTTATAGAGATGATCTGTGGCCTTCTTGGATTAAAACAGTTTTAAAAGACCAGGCCCTGACCTATGATGTGTGTGTAAAAAATTAGCATCCGCCCTGTAGATCTGCAAGAGAAGGCTACCTCCTGCAGTGCTATATCTCTTGGTGAATGCTAACTCCCCTCAAGGGCCTTTTGGGGAAAGGACAGTGAAAAGCCTCTAGAGAGGTAAGTTTTCCACCCTTCCAACCTCTCTCCAGCTGCAGCTTGCTTGGTGCTGTCAGAATCTGGATTTGGGGGGAGTCTCTCTGTAGTGGAACCAGTGACAGAAGCTGTTCTTTAGAATTTTCAGGATTGGCTGTATTCTGCGGTCAGAATGAGAGAGTCAAGCTGGGCAGAGTCTCTCGCCAAGAGTTCAGGTAAGGTAATGTTTATTCACTGGGAATGTTTTCCACAGCCAGACAGCTATGCTGACCATCTCAAGTTTTCTCCCAGTTTGTTTAAATTGACATGATATATTTGTAGCTTTTTAAAACTAAATTTTGTTTGGATTTGCCATGAAAACCTTTTTTTTTCCCTCTTTATCCCATACAAAATGGTTTGAAATGTAATTGTTTTTTAAAAATCCTATGTGTTGGAAATTCTTTAATCTGCTGTTTCCTCTTTTTTTCCCCCTCCCCCTTTGAAAGTTTTGCGTAGTGTAAGCGTTCGTTATGTCTTTTACCTTCTCGGCTGCTCCCCTGCGGGAGGTACTAATGCTATTACCGTGCTGAAAAATGGCACTCTAAAGGTATGGGAGAGAAAGAACCCCCAGCTACATCCTGCTGTCCTTTCACGCCTTCCTTTGGAGACTGTTCCATCAGTGCCGAGGTGTGTGAGAAAATGCTTTACCGCACCGCCATCTTACTGAGTCGCTTCACGTGAGGAAAATGGGGTTTCGACCCTGCCACTCAGTGACTCAGTTCTGCATTTTGGATTGCATACTGGAAAAGAAGCCAATCTTCTTGCTAGTAAACCAACAACCCAGCCGTATGCAGTGGTGACCCAAACAATGGATATAAACCTAAAAATCTGAGGGAGGGGAAAGGTGGAATACAATAGTTCTTGGCATCTGAAATCTCCTATTGACATGATCAGGTTATTTACAGAGACTGACATCAATCTGATTGGTGGGGACCTTTTAGGGTCTAGTGGACATCTGGTGTCAACCTCCTCTAGGAGAAGTGAGAAACCCCAACTCACCCAGAGCAAGTCTGGGTCCTGGAATTCAGCATTAGCTGCCTCAGGACACTTGTGTCTGGCCTCCATTTTTGTCTGTCAGTCAGAGCTGGCTTCCAGCTCCAGTGCCCTCTGCTAGAAGGTTCTGGGGTAGATGGGTGGATGGGTTACTCTTTAATTTTTTTTCTTCCTTCTGGGTGGGGGATTGGTTTGGCTTTCTTTTGCTGTGGTTTGTTTTGTTTCATTTTTGGCAAGACCCATTTTAGCTGCAGGGACTCGAAAAGACTTAAGGATGCCACCCGTTTTTCCTCGAGGCCTAGATTTTTGTCTTCTGTCCTGAGCAGAAGTCAGTCACTGCTCACAGCCTAGTGAACGAACCAATAGCGCCAGCAATTTTAAGTGGAGTTACCGCTTTGGGGAGTTTGGGGTTTTGTTTTTTTTGTTTTGTTTTGTTTTTAATTCTCTTTCCTTAGCAGCAAGGTCTTTATTCCTGGAGAACCTCCTCCGTTGCAGCTTCACTGCAGCATCGGGAGCCCTAACCGATTCAGTGCTGTCAGCTTGCTGTGCTCCCCCGGACTCTGGAAGCAGATGCTGGCTCTGTTCTGTATTTCCACTGTGTGTAGCTAACCCGGCGGGCGGAGGCCAGATGACCTGTTAGATGGCTAGCCTTGTATAACTTGACCTGTATGTTCCCATGTATGTTACTGCAATGCTCCTTCTGTTGTACAGTGTCTGTGAGATGCTCTTTGAAGATGGTACTTTTTTTTTCATTTTCAATAAAAGTACATTACCTCCCATTTGCTGGTATTTAATCCTGTCGCTGAATGTGCCTTGTGTGAGTGTGTGCTCCGGCGTTGCAGGACCTCAGAGCTGGAGGTGGCACGCGGTGGTTCTTGGGGGCTGCTGCCTTCCTCACTGCAGGTGGTGTTAGACATATGCTACCTGAGGTAACATGTTTTTGTTTTTGGGAGGGAGCGGGGAGTGGGGGGGGCCCACGGGAGGGTCTTTGGATTTATGAAAGTCTGCTTTGTTTGCTCCCTTCTGTGCTATTAAACTGCTGATGTTTATTTTCAGGAATGTTTTGCAAATGCACTTCTCACTCTTCCCCAGTCCAACTGTAGGTACACTGTTCCTTTTTATCAAATAAGCACGTTTGAAACGATCCAAAAAAGGTTCATAATTTCATTTAAAGAAATGTATCAATGTGTGGAGATGCTGGAATAAGGTCAAATACATACTTTTTTTTAATGACCATGTGTTTAGAATTAATTTCAGCTGATGGACAGGTTTATGTTACATTAGAAAGAGTATCCATTGTGGTGGTGTCCTTAAGGAAGAACATTTCAAATCGGAACTACCTCCTACAAGACACCCTCAGTAAATGACTGCAGGCAGATTGTCCTCCAAGGAGGTTTTTCCCTGCTTATCCACTTATCACTGAACAGTGGGAGCTGCCTCCTCTTTCTAACTTAACATAAAACTGCTGCATGGTGTGTGGGTGCCGTGCAGATGCTGACAGCGGTGTGTGTTTCTCCCTGTAGGCCTTCATGGTGAAACACCTCTTGGAGTACTCCCAGGGCACAGACTCTGATCTCAAGTACAGCTTGCTGTTAGTCCTGGGCCTCCTCCTGACCGAAATCGTGCGCTCCTGGTCTCTTGCACTGACTTGGGCATTGAATTACCGAACTGGCGTCCGCTTGCGGGGGGCCATCCTCACCATGGCATATAAGAAGATCCTTAAGTTAAAGAACATTAAGGAGAAGTCTGTGGGTGAGGTGAGTAAGGGGTCTTTGCTTCAGGGCAGAGAGAAAGCCCCCCAGGCTGAGCTCTTTCTTTCCTTTAGGTCCCTGCTTTGCCCTTTTTCCTCTTGACACAAGTGGCTGTGTCCTCGCAGGGCCCTCTCACTGTTCTTTGTATCTCCTAGCTCGTCAACCTGTGCTCCAACGACGGGCAGAGAATGTTCGAGGCTGCCGCTGTTGGCAGCTTGTTGGCTGGAGGACCCATAGTTGCTATCCTGGGCATGATTTATAATGTAATTATTCTGGGACCAACAGGCTTCCTGGGATCAGCTGTTTTTATCCTCTTTTACCCAGCAATGGTGAGTAAGCCTTCTTACTGTATTTTGGCAGCTTCTCCTGAGATAAGTTACTTCCATTGGGTTATATATAGTAGGCATCGCTGAAGTATCACATCTCTTATTGGAAATTTCCTCAAAGCAGACCCTGGGTTGGAAAAGTCTAGAAGGGGCTAGAGACAGTGCCCCAGCTCACACAGGCAGAATTTGGACTTGAGGAAGTGAGGTGTTGCTTGAGTAGAGATTTTTTTTAAAGATTTGATTTATTTATTTATATTTTTAAAAATTTTAAAAGATTTTATTTATTTACTTTTAGAGAGGGGGGAGGAGGGAGAAAGAGGGATAGAAACAACAATGTGTGGTTGCCTCTCATGCGCCCCCTACTGGGGACCTGGCCTGCAACCTGGGCCTGTGCCCTGACTGGGAATCGAACCTGCGATGCCTGGTTCGCAGCCCGCGCTCAATCCACTGAGCTACACCAGCCAGGGCTCGAGTAGAGATTTTAAAAAGAGAAAATTTGGGTGAAGGAAAAGACCAGCCGGTGAACCCTGCGCCCAGGCAACACAGGAGTGCTTTGAGTCGCCCTGTTTCAAGTTCATACTAACTGATAGGGCTCTCCCGCTCCCCTGTGCTAGCACTCACTATCCGTGCTTGCTGTAAGAACAGCGTTTGTCTTACACAGGGATAAGAGTTAAGTAACATTGGATTATAATTTAGTAAACTGCTTTTATTCAAAACAGTACAACTACATGGCACTCATTTGACTTATAAAAATCTTAGATTTATTTCCCAGAAAGACTAGACAGTTCTTAACTTTGATAAGCCCTGACATGGCATAACACCTCTTTTTCCTTTCAGATGTTTGTATCGCGGATCACTGCGTATTTCAGAAGAAAGTGTGTGACCACCACGGATGACCGTGTTCAGAAAATGAACGAAGTCCTCACCTACATTAAATTTATTAAAATGTATGCCTGGGTCAAAGCATTTTCCCAAAGTGTTCAAAGTGAGTTCACAGACCCCACATGTGTACGTGGTAGGACTTTGATTTCTCTGCTTCCTGAGCACATTAGCTACCAGGAACCCCAAAGTCATGGGAGATAATAACTTAGGTTCTTGTAATATCTTACAAACTTTACATTGGTAAGGATCTTAGCCACTCGGACTCATGACCTCGTCTCACAGATGAGGAAATTGAGACCTGAGAACACTGTGATTTCCGCCTTTCCCACCAAGGTGATTCAGCTCGTTGTGAGCAGTTCATTCCATTTCGAAGATCCCTGTCCTGGACTCTCACCCCACCCAGCACATTTCTGGTCTGGCTGTGGTGACATCTCGGGAAGCAGTACCAATTGGCTGCTGAGAGCTCCTCTGCCGCCCTCGGTGCTCCGGGGCGCACGTGCCCCAGCAGTAGTTTGGTGTGAGATCCTGGGGAAGGAGGTACAGGGAGAAGCTCCAGTGAGGGATCAAGACAGGCGGACCCTGGACTGGCTCAGTGACTCACGGATAGGCTTCTCCGGCCTGTTGTTTTATTTTTGTCTTTTCCATCGATTACTTCATGTTAAGTTACCAGGTTCTCAGTGTCTGTCCCTGTCATGATCCCGAAATTCAATGCAGACACACATGTGACATATGTTAATGCTATGAAGCTTGGAGGACTAATTAGCACAGACTGAGCATTCAACAGATCTCAGCAAAAGTTGGGATAATGGGCCTTTTAAAAAGGTGAAATTTAAGAGGGATGTATTTAGAGACACTTTAGAGTTTAAAAAAGAAGATACAGTTACATATAAACTTAATTTATATAAAAGATATGTTAATTGACGACAACCTCATAGTGAGCTGACCTGAATACACTACAGCTGAAGAGTTCAATGCAAGTTTACGTTGAATGGAACCACTGTGTTCAGATCAAGGAAGCTGTTTCATTTTCACTGCTTGGTTTGTCCATTAAACCTCCAGGAGCATTGTGTCCAGCTTCATAAACTTCATATGCGAGCGGTCATCCAGAGAGGATGGACCACTCACAAGTGTCCAGCAGTGAATTAGGTTGCTTCATTTAGTAGTGAGTTTGCTGACAATAAAAATGGAACAAACAGGTGCCAACTGGAAACCTGCAAAGCACATCGTTAGCAAGGTGCCCGCCGAGGGGCCTTTCTGGCTCTCAGGTTCTGTGGTTTTGGAACCTTCCCGAGACTCCACTCACCCTTCCACCCCCAACTTTGGTATCTTTACCTGTGTGTGTTAGTTTGAAAGGAGCATTCTTGCTCATTACAGATTTGGACAGGGTGTAAGATAACTGTTAAAGCAATGAGTTGGATATTTTTTAAAAAATATGGCTAATGAGCTAGCTGAAGGTAGTTCATAGCGTCTTGGACAGTGCAATGCCTTCAGGTCCGTGCACAGCCTCTCAGGAGAATTTCCCTTAAGTTGAAAAATTTGTTAGAAAATGCCTCACCCCTTTATTATCATACTTCCTACATCATGGTCTCGTTACTTTACCTCTGTTCTGTGAACAAGGGTGTCAGTGTGGCAGCTATTTAAGAAAATCATTCTGCCTACAACAGTTGCATTTCACCCGTTGACGGGTCACCCTCCTGCTTTTTGTGTCAAAGTGCTGAACTCAGTGCCCACTTACAGCAGGCACTCGAAGAACCCTTAGCTCCTTTTAATTCTCATTGCTGTTGCACAGTCTGTCCTATAAGTGCCTAGGCAAGAAATAAGCAGCAGCCAGGTCAGCAAGCAAAACTGCCAATTGCAGGTACAATTAATGTGTTTGACCCTCTGTATGGAAGAAATTTGCAAGGAGAATCAGACGGAGGCAGAAGGTGATGGTTGTGTGGATACAGAGTGCAGTTTTCCATTAGAGTCACTACTATGATTTGATCCGTTTCACACCTCAGGCGTGTGTGCCCCTATCAACGCCGTGATAGGGATTGGTAGTCCTGGTGACCTAGTCTCCGCCTCGCCTGTGTTAGAGGCGCGTTTTAAAACCTGTGTGTAGCTGGAGACCTACCGAGTCTCATTTGGTGGCAGAGGAGCAGTACTGCAGGTTTCTTCTGGCTCACTTTTTAGAGACTGGCTTCCTTCTTGTTCTCAGAAACCCGAGAGGAGGAACGGCGGATATTGGAAAAAGCCGGGTACTTCCAGAGCATCACTGTTGGTGTGGCCCCCATCGTGATGGTGATCGCCAGCGTGGTGACGTTCTCTGTGCACATGGTCCTGGGCTTCGACCTCACAGCGGCGCAGGTCAGCGAGCCCTCGGGGCCGGGGAAATGGAGAGCTACCCTGTGCAGGGATGCTCTGGTCCTCTTGTTTCTGGGTTTGGAGGTTCCCCCAATAGTCAGAAGGTATTTCTTCATTTGTGTGATTAAGCTGAGAAGTGGAAGAGTGAAGATTCAGCACTAATGTACAAATGATGTACAGGTTGTTTTTAGTCAGCTCAACTTTGGGTTTAATTCTGAAAATGCAAATCATCCTGTGATTCAGATTTGCTGAAAATTTTAATTGAAGTGCTCATAAAAACTCTCCCTTTAGAAAAATGTATCTGACTCAGCCCTGGCTGCGTTGCCCAGTTGGTTGAAGTGTTGTCCTGTACAACAAAAGGTTGCAGGTTCAATTCCCTGTCAAGGCACATGCCTAAGTTGCAGGTTTGATCCCCAGGGCACGGATGGGAGGCAGCTGATCAGTGTCTCTCTCTCACATCCACGTTTCTCTCACTCGCTCTCAAAAGTCAGTAAATATATCCTCAGGTGAGGATTTTAAAAAATGTATCTGCTCCTACCAGCATTTGAGAGTCAAGTGTCAGCCTTCCTTACGCCTGAAAGGAAACTGATGATGTCCCACGGTTTTAGTCGCGTAGCCTCGTCAGCCTCAGTTTCTCCTCTTTTCCTCTCTTCAGGCTTTCACAGTGGTGACTGTCTTCAATTCCATGACTTTTGCTTTGAAAGTGACTCCATTCTCAGTAAAATCCCTCTCAGAGGCGTCAGTCGCTGCCGACAGGTTTAAGGTGAGTGGCTCCGCTCTCCCCCTCACGTCAGAAGCCGTCCCTGGCAAAACTGGCTGCTCCCTTCACTCTTGCGGGCCACACCGGCTGGCTGACCTTGGCTGTTCTTGGCTGTTGTTCACTTTTAGCTTTTTGACCAGTTGGTAAGAAAGGGGCCAGTGGAGGAGGAATGACTTCAGAGATGGGACTAGTCAACTTTTCCAGTAAACGAGTTTTTGCCATGTGTAGATGGCCCGCCTGGTTCTGGGCTCCCTGGATTTCAGCGCTTCTCTGCAGAGCCAGTTTCTTCTGCCGGATCGGGCGTGCACGTGTGTTGTGTAACTTACTGGGCCCTTCAGGGATTCAGACCTAGATCAGAACTGTCAGGTGACTGTCAGCTTTTTCTCGCCTTGATCAACTGTGTTTCTCTGCCAAAATGCTATCCTCATTTTGACCGGTCGGTATGCTGAACCCTTTTTGATACTCTCCTTTTCCTGGCCTGTGGTCGCCACTCATGATGCAGGGAGGGATTTCAGTGACATGGGGCAGTCATAAAACTAGATCATGCGGAGAAATGCAGTTGAGTATCAGGTTTTTTTTCTGGGGTGGTTGCCTGGGTTCTTTGTGCCTCCCGAATAATAAAAATACATGATGCCAGAGGGAGCTGTATTTGGAAGGGGAGAAGGAGGTGGGTGTTTGACACTTAAGAAAAGAGAAGGAACTGCACCTGGATGGGCGGGGACTCTCTGGCAAAGCCACTGCAGAGGCGTTCCTGCACACCTGCAGCAAAGCAAGCAGTGCTGGTGGCCAGAAGGCGCAGGTGTTTCAGGGATTAATAGAATCACCTTAGGTGTTCGGGAGAAAAGAAATAGGGTTTACCTCTTAAGAAGAATGAAGAATAGCTTTCCAAGATTTATTTATATTTCTACTTGTTTATGGTTGACTTGGTGAATTTGGATTAAGAATGCACCCTAGCCCCTGCACTCACCCCACCTGGCTGCTAGGTGAAGAGCCACAGCCACAGAAAAAGAAACGGTCTAACTGTAACCACAGCTTTATTTTGCTGAACCCATAATATCCAGTCATGGAAGAAAGCAAATGATAACGAGTATGAATTTGTCCCTCCTTGTTAGTGAGCTGATCTGATGGCATTTTGGGTGAAGAAATAGGAGTTTGTGGTATAGATTTGTTCTCTCCTCATTTCTTGATAGCTCTCTTCACTTACAGTGAGGACCTACATTGTTAGCAAGTGGGTTTTCTCAACATAGTCCTCGCTCTATCCAGGAAGCGTCAGAGTTAGTGATGGAAGCAGAATCCGCCACAGCTCTGTTACATGCCCCGTGAGACTTTAGTCCCTTTCTGTCTTGTTCCTCTTGGCAGTCTCCTCCTCCCCAGCCTCCTGCTCCCTCTCTCCGTCGTCTTCCACCCCCTCCCCTTCTCCTCCTCCTACAAGGCTGATAACCTGCAGAAATGCAGTGAGAAGCCACCTCGTGACTTTCCTGATAAAATGGTCCCCAGTGTAGGGTTGCCAGCTTTAGCACATGGAAACACAGGATACCCATTTAATAACTGCATGGGACACAGTTACAGTGAAAACCAGTTCATTGTTTCCAGGGAATCAGTTTAACTAGGCATCCTGTGTGTTACTTGGCAGCCCTCCGAGTAGACCCCTCTCAGGCTTAACAAGTACACTCTGATTTGATTCCTCCAGTGAATGAGGGTGGTGTTTGGGTGGCCAGTGTCCTGTGGTGACGTCGAGGTGTGTGGTTTCTGTACCTCTAAGATTCTGTTGTCCTGGCGGGTGCGAACCCACATAGATGTACATTCAGGTGGTGTGACTCAGCACACTGAGGCAGACAGACCCGAAGCCGAAATCCTCCTAGGAGGAGCTTGGGCTGCAGGGAGACGTGGGAAGGAAACTCGGGGAAGAAGCTGTGCAAACTGGAGGCATGAGCACATTTTTAAATAATCCGCTGAGGTTTAAAAGGCCTTTGAGTAACTCTTTAGGGGAGAGAAGTGGTGGGAATTCTGTCAGCATATGGTCTCTCTGTGTGGGGTTGGTCACGGTTTCTGGCATTTTATTCTTAGCTCAGCCTTTGAGGAAAAGGCTCTGGACCAGTGAAATCAACAGCTGTTTTCAGAGACTAAACCTACGTTGACTAAGTGTGAAGATTATCTAGGAGATTTGTTTTGTTTTCTTTTTTTATGTAGAAGATTGATTTATTTATTTTAAGATTTTATTTATTTATTTTTAGAGAGAGGGGAAGAGAAGGAGAAAGAGAGGGAGAGAAACATCATTGTGTGGTTGTCTCTTACGTGTCCCCAACTGGGGACCTGGCCTGCATCCCAGGCATGTGTCCTGACTGGGAATTGAACTGGCAACCCTTTGATGTGCAGGCCCACGCTCAATCCATTGAGCTACACTAGACAGGACAATTTATTATTTTTTAAACATTTCATTTATTAATTTTTTGAGAGAGGGGAAGGGAGGGAGAAAAACATCAATGTGTGGAGATACATCTATTGGTTGCCTCCTGCACGCCCCCAACTGGGGACCTGGCCCAGAACCCAGGCCTGTGAACTTTCGGCCAGGGCTTATCTAGGAGATTTAGAACTATGCCACTTCTGGGAAGATTGGGGATTAGGAATAAATAGGAGGTCTGTGGTTTAAAGGAGAAAAAGAGCAAGCTTAGAAGTTCAGGATCCAGCAGAAAGGACTTACTCTCAGGGAAGAGGGTTATCTGATACATTTAGCATATATATCATGCTATCACATCTGTGAATGTATCATATCTGATACATTTAATAGCACCTGCCTGCTTTAAACTAGTTGGGGGTTCTCAGTAACTAGATGGAAACTTCTGACCCTACAAGTCATCTTTTCTCTAAAGACTTTCTAATGTTTTGAATTTCTTTATTTAAAAAAGACTTTAAAAAAGATTGTATTGGGACTCCAACTGGGATACCATTCTGCAGAGAAGATCACTTGTTTAAGGGAGTTGTCAGAAGTGGGTTTCAAGTCATGGAAACATCCGAGTCCCCAGCTGAGATACATTTCGGTCAGTGTTTCAGAAACACTTGGCTTTTCATGTGTTTCAGTTTTCTCCCCCTAACGGAACTCGGTGGGCCTCTGGGAACGAGTGGGGGGAAAGAGTTTTGTTCCCTCTTCTCAAGGATGTTTCTGAGGGAGATACCCTTCACTTCCACCCCAGTCCGTTCCTTTGGTTGTTTGAGTTGCCACAAGTTCCAAGGCAGGATTTTGAAGGCACGAGAGCTTATTGGCAAGAAGGTGTACTCTGCCGTCGATAAAACCTGGGGTGCTTCTTGTAACTGTGAGCAAGTGAGGCCCGGTCACAGCCTCAGCCCAGCCTCCCCGCTAGGCCTGTGCCATGTTGTGAGTGGGGGGAGCACGCAGGCTTTGAGGCTCCGTGGGCGTGGTCTGGGAGGGAAGCAGCACGAGGAGCGTCTGCATAGGAGAGCAGCATGCCCTTCAGTCTTTCGGCTTGCATTTTCCTACTGCAGCTCAGCAACTCATGGGTGAGAACAAGGACCCACATATGGACTAGTTAAATGTCTTTTGGTCCCATGAGACTGGCAGGAAATGAAAAGACATGTCATTGGTCGTGTGTTGGGCCATTGATGAGGCCCTGTCCCTCCTGAGAGTGTCCCCACACCCCTGTGACCTCTTGTTGGGCCTGCGGCTGGGCTCCACTAATGAGCTACGTTTTGCCCTTCAGCTTCCTTCCACTGTGTAGCCTGATGTGTTTTGCTGCGTGAGTGTACGCCCTAGGCTTGTCTCCCTGGTCTTGATCCAGTGTCTCATCTTTGCACCTCTCTCACAACTCCTATCAGAGTTTGTTTCTGATGGAAGAGGTTCACATGATAAAGAAAAAACCAGCCAGTCCTCACATCAAGATAGAGGTGAAAAATGCCACCTTGGCATGGGACTCCTCCCACTCCAGTATCCAGAACTCACCCAAGCTGACCCCCAAAATGAAAAAAGACAAGAGGGCTGCCAGGGGCAAGAAAGAGAAGGTGAGGCAGCTGGAGCGCGCTGAGCATCAGGCGGTGCTGGCGGAGCAGAAGGGCCACCTCCTCCTGGACAGCGACGAGCGGCCCAGTCCCGAGGAGGAAGAGGGCAAGCACGTGCACACGGGGAGCCTCCGCTTACAGAGGACGCTGTACAACATCGACCTGGAAGTCGAAGAGGTAACACTTGGCCTCCCCGCGCCCTGTCTGTCCACCTGGTGTCTGTTCTGGCAAGAGCAGGCAGCTGGCGTTCCTTTTAGAAAAGTGCTTCTGTGGCTGGGAGTGATTTTTGATCTACTGAGTAATTCTGGCCAGCTCCGCCTCTAAAAGGAACATTTAGGCATTTAACAATAGAAGTGAATTATAACTGGCCTCACGAGATACTCATTGTATAAACAAGGAAATGAAGCATTCAGGTGGCTTTTCCAAGATTTTGCCCTGAATTGATTTCTGGTGGTTATAGTTGTGTGTGAGCTGTAATAATTATTTCTGGTTATCCTGACCCTGTGTAAGCATCTCATTACCACTGCGCTATGCACAGCACGGAGCCTGAAGTGCAGGAGGTATTTGTAGTGTTGCTGTTGCAGACGGTTCTCTTGAAATTGTTTATTTTGAATGCTTACGTTAAGGGATCATTACAGTATATCGTATCACAGCCCAGGTGGCACAGGACTAGTCTCTCAGAGGCCCTTCTTTAGAGAGTGGCTGGAACGGAGACTCCTTGATTCAAGCCTTTAAAGTACAGAACGTGACTGGGAGCCAGCACTGTGTTGAGGGCCACATCGTCCAGAGGGTCCCAGAGGTGGTAATATGTTCATTTATTTAACAGCCATTTTTTTTAGTACCAACTCTATGCCAGGCACTGTTGTAGGCCTGGATATAGCAAGGGAAAACCAGACACAGAAAATCCCTGCCCTTGTAGGCCTTACATTGTAGTGGGCAAAGACAGACAGCAGGTAAGTGGGGGGCATGTTCCAAGACTCGTGTAAATCCCCAAAACCACAGATAGTGCTGAACCCTAGTAGTTTTTCATGTGCCTACATACTTACAGTAAAGTTTAATATATATAAATCAGGCATACTAAGAGGTTAACAATGATAACTAAAAATAGAACAATTATAGCACTATTCTGTAATAAAAATTAGGTGAATGAAGTGGGTCTCTTTCTCCAGAAATTTTTACATTTTTTCAGTCCAAACCTGTTCCTGAATCTGTGTGACTGTCCCTTACTTGCAGGAAATGTCCCTCGTTTCAGGGGACGCCTTGCTGAGGTCTCCACGTAGGCTCAGTGCCATTTGGCGCATCACGTTGCCGTCCTTGGGAATATGTTTTCTGCTCGTGTCTCAACCGCCAATTTAATGCCTCCTTCATCTCAGCTAAGCGCTTACCACGTACTTGTGGCCATAACTTTACAGTTTAAAAGGCACAACAGCAAAACTAGCCTAAATTTCCTTCTCCTTCCTCACAATTCAAGGATGGAAGATCTGTTCTTATGGTAGATCTTCATAACCTCAGCGTACGATTTTTTCCCCTTCCTTATTCAGTTGAGAACTTTCACTTTTTCACTCCCAGGAAGCACTTTATAGATGCTCTTTAACCTGTATCTAGATTGCCAGCATCGCTACACTTGCTCTTTCTAAGTAAAATAAGGGTTTCTGGAACACAGGCATTTCAGTGTGGAAAAAGTCGATCTGATAACAACAGAGGCTGCTGGTGAGGGACCGATGGGCAGGGAGCGCGTACAGAGTAGATAGCTCTGAACCAGGGATGATTCACGCGCAGGGCCGGACAGAGCGGGACCACAGGGGGTTTCATCACACTAGCCAGAGCAACACACTATTTAAATTTTAAGAATTGTTTATCTCTGCAATTTTCCATTTAATATTTTCAGACCACAGTTGACTGGGAGTAACTGAAACCACAGCCAGCAAAACCTGAGACGGGGAGACTGCTGTGTGTTGTATGTCAGATAGAGATGCAAGCTGTGAAGAAAAGGTGGTAGAGAGGGCTGGGGCAGGGAGCAGGTGCGGTTGCAGTTTAAATGGGTGGTCTGAATTGAAAGGCCTTGTTTAAAAGGTAGTATTTGATCGCAGCCCTGAAGGGGGTGAGGAAATGAGTCATGTGGTTCTGAGGGAGGAAGAACAGCCCAAGCAGAAGGAACAGAAACTTGAAGACCCTGAGGGCTATGGCTGGAGTGCAGCGTGGGAGAGTGTGGTAGATGCCCAGGACGGAGATTTTGGCTTTACTTTTGCGGGCAGAGAGGACATTGAGGGTTTGGAGCAGAAGAATGATGTGACCTGACTTACATATGAGAGAAACTTTCTAGCTTCTGGATTCAGAAGAGGATGTAGGCAAACAAGGAAGGAGGCAAGCACAGTTAGCCCAGGAGAAACATGAGGGTGCCTTGGCCCGAGGGCAGTGATAAGAGGTGTTTACACACACAGCTGGAAGCAGGGAGTGCTGGGCGTGGTCCTGTCCGGCACACAGATCCAGAGCTAGGCTGCAGGGAAAGTGAAAAGCTCCCAGCTCTTGAAAGGGAGGGGGAGGTGGTCTTTGGCGGGGCCCCCCCCCCCCCCCCGAAACAACTAGTGGTTGTTTGGAGGGCATTCAAGTCACTTTTTTACTTCATTTAACTCTGAACAGGCTTCTTGTTGAGCAAGGATTATCTTGATTACTGAGGCAGGTCTACCAGGTTGCTAATCAGCTGTTAGAGGAGTAGCCCACATAGTTGCTGGAAATCTACTCTCCTGCTTTCTGCCTATTGATCTCACTCTGCCTTTTAGAGCCTATATTCACAGAACTTTAGCTCTTTGGAGAGAGACCACAATTCTCTCAACCGTCCTCCTTTTAAAAAAGGAAAAATATTTATTTTTAGAGAGAGGGAAAGGGAAGGAGAAAGAGAGGGAGGGAAACATGTGCAAGAGAAATATGGATCAGTCACCTTTCAAACACCCCAACTAGGGACCTGGCTTGAAACCCAGGCATGTGCCCTGATCAGGAGTTGAACTGGCAACCTTTCAGTCCTCAGGTGTGTGCTAAATCCACTGAGCCACACCAGCCGGGGCCCCACCCTTCTCTTTAGGGAGGGGAAGGGAACTAAATGTTTTCTGATATCTTCACTTCATTGTTGATATCTTCTTCAGTCACCATTTAGTCATCAGAACAGAGTTTTCTTTGTGTAAACCTAACTGGAGCGGAGACTGACCCTGCGATTTGGTCCTCTCATTACTACCAGGCTGTAATCTTTCAAACTCTGGGACCACATCAGAAACTTTGTGCCACTTATTTTTATTAAGTACTGGACACTACTTGCTTCTACAAGGGTAACTCCGTTCCTCAAGTTGCTCAAAGCCCCTTGAGAGAGACAGTATTAGTTTAAGTAACAAGGCCAAGATCAAACAATTGGCAAATGCTCGTGATGTTGGGATTCAGATCAAGACCTGTCTGCCTCCGGAGTCTGCTCTTTCTTTTTATTTGTTTATTTATTTATTTTTAGAGAGGAAGGGAAGGAGAAAAAGAGGGAGAGAAACATCATTGTGCTAGAGATACATAGATCAGTTGCCTCTTGCACGCCCCTAACCGGGGATCAGGCCCACAACCTAGGCATGTGCCCTGACTAGGAATGGAACTGCTGACTCTGGTTTGCAGGCCAGCACTCAGTCCACTGAGCCACACCAGCCAGGACTGGAGTCTGTGCTCTTTCTGCACTACCACTCTTCATGCCTTCCTTTGCTGTAAGACTTCATTTAGTACAAGGTTGCTAAACAGGTGACCCTGTTAAAATCATTTATCTGTTCTGGAGAACTTGTAACACTGCCCATGGAGAACTCATTGTTTATTTTGCCTGAGGATTCTCAGTTAATCACAGGCTTGGTTTTCCATTCTTATGTGGGAATGATGGCGTAGATATTCTTCAGATTCTTGGAAATGTTTTGTAGGAAAAAAATGGGAGCAATAGTACACATAGTTTTTATTGAAAATAATTTATAGGCCCTGATGAAAAAAATCATAATAATTTTTTGAGTTCTTTCTTCCAAAAACAACAACCAAATAAACAATCAAAAAGCGTGGATTATCAACGAAGTAGGAAAGGTGCTGGATCTTTGTAAAAGTGATGTGGGATCCCGTAATGTGTGTGGCCTGCTTCATTTCCCCCCAAACTTGCACATCTGTTACCTTAGTGTACCTCCATAGAAACCCTATGGAGTAGGCGGCTGGCAAGGGACAAGAGAGGCCAGCGACTTGCTTGATGCTCAGGAAGGCAGTTTCCATATCGATGGACTGTAATTAACGTGTTTTTCCTCGAAGAAATAGGAGGTCCCCGGAGATGGGTGGCCGGTAGTCCTTTAATGACCTCCATCTCGCTCTGGTTTTTTCCAGGGTAAACTTGTCGGAATCTGTGGCAGTGTGGGAAGTGGAAAAACATCTCTCATTTCAGCCATTTTAGGCCAGGTAAGATTTTATTTATTGTCCTTGGCATTTTTTGCTTCTTTCTCTGGACTCTGCTTGGGAATAGTCTCAGAAAGAATGAATTTATTTCCTGGAGAGAATCAGGAAAGGTAGAAACAAAATAAACCCTTCTCTGCATCTCTCCTCCCTCCATCCCCCACTCTACCCCCACCCCTTAACAACAATGTCGGCTCTCTCCCGCTGTAGGCTTCTAGTGGGTGGGGGCCAGGCGTGCCGCTAAACATCTTCTAATGCATAAGACAGCCTCACAGCAAAGAATTATGTGGCCAAAATCTTTTTTTTTTAATTTTAATCGTTGTTCAAGTACAGTTTTCTCCTCTTTACTCTCAATCCAGCCTACCCACTCCTCCCTCTCAACTTCTCTCCCATTACCACCCTCCCCCTAGTTTTTGACTATGTGTCTTTTAACTGTGTTCCTGTAAACC
The DNA here is from genome assembly GCA_004024845.1 of Tonatia bakeri. Lineage (NCBI taxonomy): Eukaryota > Metazoa > Chordata > Mammalia > Chiroptera > Phyllostomidae > Tonatia > Tonatia bakeri. The sequence goes on along the minus strand of PVIA01000584.1, from coordinate 47,891 downwards.
CTTCCCCTTTTCCCCTGAAATTCCCTCTTCTCTCTCCTCTGGTCACTTTCTGCCTGTCAAAATCTTAATAGTACTAAGAAACTTCGCAAACTTTTTGACATGTTCCGTCAGTCACAGCACCTTCTCCATACACTGCACAAATCTTTTTGTGTGTTCCAGTTGCATTTTTACCTTTCTTGAAATAATAAAGCATAATACGCCAAAAATGTGGCATATCTTCTTCCATCTTCAATATGAAAATGGCTGCACAAAAATTCACCAGTTTTGACAGGCATTTTTTATACATAATGACAGCTGCCACAATACAGTCTAACAAAATTGGTTTAATGAAGTTAAAGACAACTGAGCGTACTAGAGCCATTGTATGGGAAAAAACCTAATGAACTTTTTGGCTAAATCAGTAACAGCCCTGACCTGAGACAGATTGTCACTGCCAGTCCCAAAAGGAATCCTGAACGGAGATAAAATGAGTAAATCAATTCATATCAGCTGCTGTGACTGAGAAGGTAATTCAGAGCGAATAGCCGCTCATGCACTGTCTTCATGGTGGTGGGGTGGGCTCACCATCATTGTGCGGATACTCTGAAGATGAGTTGATGTCTCACTGGAGTTTTTTCCCCTTTGGTCCTCGTGTTTCAGTGTCAGCTGATCCAGCCAGTAGCCTGGGTTAATTCTGGAGATGAGCTGGCCTGCCCTGAAGTTGAGGCTGTAAATCCTTATAGCATCCTCCCCAGGGGATTCTGAAAGGGCCTTCTGCCTGTGCTTCCCTTAATTAAAACAGTTTGCAATTAGGAAGGAAGGATATAAAGTAGCTTATAGGTTGCTGAATGAAGTGCTGGTTCGTTTAGATCATGGGTTGTCCTGGGTTCCCATGACTTGAGTGAACCAGCAGGGAGACTTTGCTTTTCTTTGCTGCTGTGGCTCTGGGGAACAAAGGTGAAGTCTGGTTTGGGGTCCAAAAAGCATCCAAGGAAATTGCCAACATTTTTAACTTCACTTTGGAATGTGAGGGTTCTGTTGACTTAGGGTGGTGGTTATGCATGATGACGCCATTGGACGCTCTCTGTCTCCGCAGATGACTCTCCTGGAGGGCAGCATCGCAGCCAGTGGAACCTTCGCTTACGTGGCCCAGCAGGCCTGGATCCTCAATGCCACTCTGAGAGACAATATCCTGTTTGGGAAGGAATTTGATGAAGAAAGGCAAGGAGTGTTTGCTTTCTGTGCTTTCTGTCTTGGCCACGTGAGATGCAAGGCAGCCCAAGTCAGCAGGCTGTGCTCCAACCATGTCCCTGACGCTGGGTCTCTTTGTGCCCTTCAGGTACAACTCTGTGCTGAACAGCTGCTGCCTGAGGCCTGACCTGGCCATTCTTCCCAACAGTGACCTGACTGAGGTACAAGCCTTGTGGTCCTGACGGGGCGTGTACTTAGCAGAGAGGATGCTGGAAGTGGGTGGCAGGGCTATGCCAGAGCCACCTCCTGTGAGTGTATCTCAAATACATGGGACAAGAGCCTACACAGTGAGAAGATTCCCTTTCACTGGGACTTTATGTTGGGCAAGCATTTGTGCCTTAGGTCCGGGATACCAACACTCTGGGTTCTAAGCATGTCAGTATTTCATGTCAGGTGGATTTTTAACAAGAGCTTGTTGCTGGTTCAGAGTCAATGGTTTCTCACTGTTCACTTTTGAAACCGTGAGTCAAGCATGTGCACATCAAGCTTCTTCCCTGAACTGCATTCTGCCAACCTGCTTACCCGGATGCAGTCTGTGGAGAGCCCTCTTCCTTTATAAAGAAAGAGGCCGCTGCCACTCTGACTGAGGTGACTCGGTGGGTTGGGCGTCGTCCCTCCAAGGGAAAGGTTGCCCCTGTTCAATTCCCGGCCAGGGAGTACTCCTGGGTTGCAGGTTTGGTCCCTGGTCAGGGCACGTGCAAGAGGCAGCTTATTGCTGTTTCTCTCTCTCTCATCGACGTTTTTCCCCCTCTCTTTCTCCCTCCGTTTTCCTTTCTCTAAAAATAAATACAATATTTTTTTTAAAAAAGAAGAAGTAGAAAGAGGTTGGTGCACAAACCCATCTGTGGCTCCCTGCCCTGGCACGGTTCCCAGAGGGGTATCTTTGGAACTGGCCTTCTGAGTCCCGAGACTTCCCCCTGACCAGCCCCAGAAGTCTCTGGGGCTGGCGCTTTTATTCTGCTGATTTCAGTAAAATCCCTCAAACCACATTTGGTGAGTGTGTTGATTAGTTCCCTGGCTCTCCCTCTCAGCAATATCAGTGACTCTGGGAACTTGTTAGAAATGCAGATTACTAAGCCCCACTCCAGACCTCCTGAAACTCTAGCAGTGGGGCCCAACCACCTGTTTTGACAAGCCGGGCAGGTAATTCTGATCCCTGCTCAAGTTTGAAAACCTTTGAATTAGTTAAATGTTTTTTTAAGGACAAAATTTTTAAATATTACAAGAGTAGTCACCACTTGATAATTGATGTATTCATTCATCCATTTATCAAGGAATAACATGTATCAAGTGCTTGCTGTGTGCCAGCAGCACGTGCAACTCTCCTGGGCATTGGGAATGTAAACGAATAGGGCAATCACCTGCACCCTCAGAAAGCTTACAGCTGAGAAGATGAGACACCCGCACGTGAGGCACAACATAAGCTGATGAGAGAGTCCCCTTACTCTCATCAGCTGAGGATGAGTGAATAGGAGGCTGAGATGTTTGGCAGCGGAGGGGATGCCAGAAGTGAACAGATACAGTACAGGAAAAGGCATGATAGTCATATGTGTTCATAATATGTACAGTATTTAAAATGGCTTGGATCCCAGGGTGTGCCATGGGATTGTCAAGGATGCTGAAAGCTGCTGGGGAAGCTGCTTTGTACACCATGTTTGGTTGTTTAGATTCTATCCCTTAGGACTCTTGCAGATTTTTAAGTGAGGGTGGGACATGGACAGCTTTGTGTTTTGGAAAGCTCATTCTGCCCATAGAAAATGGGCAGGAAAGTGGTGTCCATGGGGAGTGGCAAGGCCAGATGTAGGACTGATTAGTAACCAGGTGGTTGTGGGAGAGAAGGAGGCATCTGGGCTGATTTGTCCAGGTCCAGTGTGGGCCCTGACGGACATAGCGGCCGCTCACCCAGGTGCGGAGTTCAGTAGAAGGAGCCGTTCCAGGTGAAGGAGAGGAGCAGTGCCTGGGACGATCACTAAGCCCAGTTCTGGACTTGAGCTGGCAGCCTCACTGTGCTTTCTGGGCTCCTGTAGATTGGCGAGCGAGGAGCCAACCTGAGTGGTGGGCAGCGCCAGAGGATCAGCCTTGCCCGGGCCTTGTACAGTGACCGGGACATCTACATCCTGGATGACCCCCTCAGTGCCTTAGATGCCCATGTGGGCAACCACATCTTCAACAGTGCTATCCAGAAGCACCTCAAGTCCAAGACAGTTCTCTTCGTTACCCACCAATTACAGGTATGGCGCTTTCTTCCTTCCCCAGGCTGCCCACAGTGGCTTGAGAAATTAGAGACAGTGAGTAGGGATTGGTCCTTCTTGGTACCTTTGTGGTCTCCTAGAAGTTCCTGGAACCATGAGTATTTATGTACTCAGCAGATAGCTGACTGGCCCATTGTACCAATAAAGCTTTGTTGTACCAATGCGCCAGGTGGCTATCTGAATCAGAGATCCTTGGAGCGTGTTAGCTTCTACATAGAAGTCAGTAAGTAGAAGGGGTAGGCTGAAAATAGAATTTGGGTCTGAGATTGTTTGGAAAGTATTATGTTAATTTAAGTGGGGACGGTTTAGGGAAAACAAGGTCTTTTCTCCCTGTCATTTCATGACAAACAGCTGTTTTGGAGAGCAGTTCAAGAGTGTTGCCACCTGCTTTGCCTATGTTGTCAGCTTTGGGGTTAACCCCCCCGTTCTGCTGCAGAAAGTCAGTAAACACATGTACTTCTGAGTGTAGTGAAAGGGGGGGGTGTTTAGTGCAAGGCTCCTGTGGCTCCACCAGTAGATTTATATCAAAAACTGGAGGAACTGCACGAACTATGTCACAAGGCATAATACACTAAAGTGGGCTCACAGTCTTGGTACTGTTGACGTTTTGGGTCAGATAGCTCTTTGCTGTGGGGGGCTGTCCTGGGCACCCCTGGCTTCTATCCACTAGGCAGCAGTGGCACCTCCCCCTCCCCCAGTTGTGACAACCAGCAGTATCTCCGGATAGTGCCAGATGTCTGCTGGGGGGCTCGATCGCTTCCAAGTGCAAACCGCTAGACCGAGGTCTGAGTGGTCGGACTATCTGCACAAACATCAGCAACACTGTGTTATCCCTGCCCTTACCTTTAGTACCTGGCTGACTGTGACAAAGTGATCTTCATGAAAGAGGGCTGCATTACAGAGAGGGGCACCCACGAGGAACTAATGAATCTGAATGGTGACTATGCTACCATTTTTAATAACCTGTTGCTGGGAGAGACACCGCCAGTTGAGGTGAGAATCACACGGCGTTTGCATCTCGGTCTTCCTCGCCAGGGAGGCATGACCTCGCTGTGATGGCCGTTTTGCGGCTGAATTCAGTGCCTGTGTCTTACAGGCAGAGCCCTGTTCTCTGATGACCAGACTGCTGTGCTTTGGTTTACATGTGAGTTCCGCTCCAGGAGAGCAGGGCTGACGAGCAAGGACTTCTGTCACCGAGAACTCGTTAATGAGGCAGTGACCGGGGGACAATGTGGGCTGTGTGCTGCCAGGTTAAGAAACGGCCAAACCTGTAGAGAGTTTTTATAAGCTTATTTGAACCAAACTGATGACATCGCTGGGAAGTAAGATCTCAGATGCTATGGGGAATGTCAGTTTGCAGTTTCTTTTCTACATTTGGAATTAAGGAAGGAGTTTAGGGAAGATTAAATGGAGGCGGGGAAAAGCAAGGCAGAGATTAGATTACATAATAGTTAAGATGATATGTTCTCTTGAGGGTAGTTGAGGTTTACTGGGTTCTGGGAAACAAGATTACTCTGGCGTTTCAAAGCTTTGTTAACCCAGATGCACAAGGACAATGGACATGGCCGGCTTAAACCTCTTACCAAAGAAGGTATAGGCCTGGGGCATTACTACCCAAGAGACCAGCCCAGTTAGGAATTAGGAATTAATGTTTAGGTCACCCTGTGAGATTCCTTTTGGTTAGATTTTTTAATAGGGTCCACAGTGTGTTTGTTGTTCAATCATAGTTTCGTTTCAAAAACTCCATCAATCTTGATCGAAGCATACGAAGCTCCTTTTTTAATAAACCAGTGACTAAGGAGCCAGGAAAGAGAAATTAGACGTCATATGCATTTGAAAATGACCGCGGTGTCCTGGCTGGTGACTTGGCCCTCACTAATGAACAATGGTGGTGTCCCAGTTACTGGAGTAGGCACATCACAGATGTCATCCTAGTCAGTCACTTGGACAGCTCTGCAGCGAAATAGGGTCGATCATGCCTCACTTTTACAGTGGAGGAAATGGAAGCTCAGAAAAGTTGAGCAGCTTGCTATTGTTAAATAGCAAACTTTGACTCAGTTTGCTATTTAACAATTAAATTTGAAAATTTAATTGGCTTTATTGAGTGATTAGTGAATCAGGCAGCAACCTAACTGGCAACTTAGAAGGATGCTCCTGGGAGTGGTACACACTGGAAGGTTTCCATAGGCAGAAAGAGGACAGGACGAGGAGATTTAAAAGAGTGGATTATTTCGGGCAAAGTTCATTTTCCCTTAGGGGAAGGCAGAGGGTCTTATCAGGCACTTTACCTTACTAATGTTGATCAGGAAATTCCAGACTGAGTGGATTAAAATAGCACTCCTAGGAGAGGATGAAACTGCACTTAGGTTAGGTACCAAGTCCTGGTGTGGCTTAGCAAAGTGACTCCATTTTGGCCGTTTCTTTTTAACACTATCAAGGGCACTTTGACTCTGAAGCGCTCTCTCTGCCACGCTGCCTTACCCGCTTTGGCCACACAGAGAGATGGCAGTCTTCCATGGCTTTACTCCTGGCTCTGAGTTAGGCAGACACGTGGGCGTACTTACTTAGAGTTAGCCAAGGAGCTAGTTCTTCCATCTTGCCAGCCTGCACTCATATGAACTCCTTATTCTGTGGTCACCTTGGGTCCTAGGGGTACACTCAGGCTGGGCCAGAAGCTTTTTCTTAGCTACCGGGTCATTTTGGTGTCTGAGAGGGATAAAAGCAGGAAGTTATTGGGATTTTTTCTGGGGGTCTTTGGGTGTCGTCCTGTCTGATTTCAGGTACAGTATAACTGACTGTTCAGGACCGATTTGTTCTCGGCCTTTTGGAGTGACTGAGATACTCCGGGTGGCATCAGGGACTTCCAGAGACACCCTGATGCAGACTCGGGTTTATGGTCACTCCCTGTGAGTCTCAGAGTGCTCTCCTGATCAGGTTTCCTCACTGTAGACGTGGAGGGGAAATGAGCGGAGAAGCGGGAACGTGAAATGTCCACGGGCCAGTAGACTGAGCGTCGATGCGCGGTAACAGAGGAGCACACTTGTAGTTTGCTGTGTAACTCCCCTGAGCTTCCGTTTCCTCCTCTTAAAAAGGGGGTGGGACCTGCCATTTAATTGATTTGTTGCATCAGTTAAATGACACATATAACGTCCTTACTCTAGTAAGTGGTCAGCAAATGTTTCTTTTGAGACAGTGCATTTATTCATGTATAGCGGTAAATATAGAATTTAGCGTCCTGACTTGTGTTCCAGGTATGGCTCTAAATTTTACACATCTTGTGACTTTTTTCACTGTCAGTTTAAAAAGCCTAGCTGGAGAGTAACCTGGGGTCATGAGGGTGACTGTGGCATAGAATGCAATGTAGTGAACAACGTTAAGAGAATTTTCTGTATGAAGATATAAGAGGAACCTAGGAGAACATTAAATAGTTCCTTATCTCTCAGGTTCCATTTGATGAATGCCCACTAAGTTCCTCTGTGCCCTGTTAGGGGAAGTTCTGGGTATTAGGCCCTGTGCAGGTTATAACCATGAGTGAGACATCATCCCTGCCCCCTCCACCCCCGAGGGACTCACAGTCTCCTAGGGAAGACCAGGGTGCTGTACTCTTACACCAAGTCACATTTATAGTAACTGTGCTGTCGATAGAATACTACTAACAAATTCCCTAGGCAGCACGGAGTTGCCTGAGGGAGGGTGTAAGATTTGAATCTAGGGGTACCTGTGACTGCCTTGGGATGAGGGGAGGGCCATTCCCAGTGAAGAACCAGTGTGGACAAAGGAACAGAAGTGGGAAGTCACGGCGATGTGAGGAATGGCGGGAAGTCAGTGTGGCGTCGGAGGAGGAGCCCGGGAAGGGGAAAGGAACTTGCAGGTAGGCTGGGGCCAGAATGTGGAGGTCTCACAAAGCCAGACTGGGGAGTTGGAGGGTGTCCTGTGGTGGCAGTGGGACATGGTTGGCTCTCTGACTTTTTTCGGTGATGTGGGGGTCATACACGGGAGGAATGGAAATGACCCCCGCCTTAACCCTTTGGACAAGTAGGAGTGGATGAGGACAGAAAGGCTACTGTTGTGTTTGGAGCTTGGGGCTTCTGAGACTTCGGGAAGAGCAGTGTCAACAGGGCAGGAACCCAGATCTCAAAGACTGAAGGAGTTGAAGAAACACAAAAAGAAGTATAGATGGCCCTTTTAAGAAGGTGGATGTATCTCTCCAGTAATGGCAGCAGCTTGGTAGAAGATCCTCTAGCGTATCTGTGGACATTTGTCTGAATGGCTCTGTCATAACTGGAGATACTTTTTTTAAAAAATACTAGATTAATTCCAAAAAGGAAACCAGCAGCTCACAGAAGAAATCCCAAGACAAGGGTCCTAAACCTGGATCGGTAAAGAAGGAGAAAGCAGTGAAGCCAGAGGAAGGTAATGACCTTTTCTGAGATTTTAGATTTGTCATTACAGCATGTCGGCAGTTACGCCATGTGTGATTCGTGATGTTTGATTGAGAATCTACATTGTGTGTTGTAGAGTCTCTGGCCTCATATTCCTGCAGTAACAGAATTCTTACATAATATCAGGAGGCCGAGAGGCACCTTCTGTTTGCTTAAACAGACCACGGCGATAAGAAAGCCTTTTGATCCTATCTCCTCCCATGCAGGGTAGGGCCGGTGCAGGTAATGGTAGCTGAGTCACCTGCGAATGGGCAAACTGAATGGTGGGCAAAGGTGTACCCTTCCTTCCTGTGATTCACCTCTGCTCTTTAAAGGTCAGTGCCAACCAAGGCAGAGGTATTCCAGCCCCACGGGTGCCTGTGTTCTCAGCAGCTCCCCGTTAGAATGGCACACTCTTTGGAGATTGCCCCAGAGCTGTGGGAAAGAGTGACACCTAGGGCTTTTCCCACCTGCCTTCCCTGTGCCCAATCCTGGCCTGTCAGCACTTTATCTTATCAACTGGAATAAGTCTTGGGAGACAGAAAGGTGATTTACCACTGATATTTTTACTGTGGTGAATTTTAAGCTGCAAGTCAGTTTGCTACCTTCTCTCCCCTCAAAAGAATGCAGTCCTGTTTTGTTTTGTTTTTAGGGGTTTTTTTTCAACTTTATTTTTTTTATTATAGTCTTTCCCTTACCATTTAGTCCCCTGACCACCCCCACCCCCGGGCCCCCACAGTCCCGTTTTGAAGTTCTGTTTCTGTTGTGTCACCTTCTCACCTGAGGCTTGGAATCTGAGGTCTGAAGTATTTGAGGTTTTGAATCCTGGGTTTGCCACCGTTTTCACTTCTTTGGTCTTAAAACTGCAACAGGTGTTTGGTGTTAGGAGTTGAGCCTTCTAATTTACCATTCCCTGCCTCTTTTCTTTCTTTTTATAAACCAGATGTCAATTTTGAACTCAGGTGTGACTTAAGAGAGCTTACTCACGTACACACTGAGCAAACACAGCACCAGGTGGAGAGAGCTGTCGGTTCCTGCCGGAGGCAGTGTAAAGAACAGAGTATCCATAGGGAATATTTGTTCTTATCTGCACAGCCACTCAACCTGGACACTTGCAACTGTTAAAGTGCCCCTGGCCTGTGTGGCTTGTTCCCAGGCAGCTAAAGGTGTGCGATGAGGAGGAACAGGTCTGCTGTCGGGCCCTTTCCCTGTGTTCTCACCTCAGCATCAGTCACCTGGCCACACCTGGGAGCCCCTTGCAGCTGTCCCCGAGTCTTTCCTCTCCTCCTGCGAGTGTGCCTCCTGAGACTCCACCCCATGGCCACAACCCTGGTGCAGCCTTCGTCATCCCTGCCCAGTGACCCAGCTGTCTGCGCGCCATGCTGACAGCTGGGAGATAGAGTGGAAAACGGGACCAACCAGCTCACCCTCCTGCAAAAAGTCTTTCGGTGGCCTCCTCACATTTTCAAAGCAGTGTTTTCTAATCTTTTTCCTGATGTGGCACACAGAGAAAATGACATTATCTGTGTGGGGCACTGGAATGCACAGAGGAGGCGGCTGTCTGCTGCAGGTGACTGGACCGGCCATCCCAGGCCCATCTAGCCCAATGGGGCTGGGGCGGGGGGGTGGTCAACTCTCCACACACCTGTAGCCCATTCTCCTGAGAGGTTCTCGTCTGAGGGGTAACGTTCAAATACCTCTGGCCACAGCCGGCCCAGTTGGCCCCATCCCTCGCCACTCCACGGGCACACATCCTGTTCAGCCTCGCTGGCTCTATCGTCTGTCCTTGCTGTCTGGCTGTCTCCCCACCTCTCTGCCAGTGTTCACGTTATCTCCTCTGCCCCTTGTTTCCCCACCTGACTGACTCTCACTGACCTTTGAGGGGCAGTGTGTCCTACACATGAAGGCTCCCCGACACCTCCCTGCTCAGCACCCTGCTCACTTCCCCAAGTGGGTTACACACACCTCCTGGGTGTTCCCTGCCACCCTGCGCATAGCATGGCCTTGCATCGAACCCATTTTAGCAGCATTATGTGCTTATTGAGCCGTATGTAATGGACTGTGGAAGGGTCCTCAGGTGGATCTCAAGGGCGGGACCTGATCTTACTCTTCTGTGCTGCTCCAGGGCCTCATCCTGGGCCTGTTTAGAGGGGTGCTTAGTAAATGTTGAATGGATGAATGAATGTGCTGATAAAGAGGACAAAATTTGATCTGTGAAAGTAGAAGCTCTCTTTGATTTTGCTTTTTTGTAGGTGATTTAATTTTGGAAAAGTAGCTTTTTCCTTCTGAGTTCGTGTTTCTTTCTTACCTAGGGCAGCTGGTGCAAGTGGAAGAGAAGGGGCAGGGTTCAGTGCCATGGTCAGTGTATGGCGTCTACATCCAGGCTGCTGGGGGCCCCTTGGCTTTCCTGTTCATTATATCCCTTTTCATGTTGAACGTGGGCAGTACCGCCTTCAGCAACTGGTGGTTGAGTTACTGGATCAAGGAAGGAAGTGGAGTAAGTTTATTCATTAGTGGGAAAATTATATGTCGAAGAATATGGCCATCTGTCCATATTCCCTGGCCATGCTTAAGGAAACTAGTTTTCGATTAAAAGACACACTGAACAAGGGTCACCCAGGATGAAAAAGATGAGTCCCTAACGTAACTTCACAAGACACTTGCTCCCTTGACCAACTCAAGAAGCGGTAGAGCTGATCAGTAGCACACCTGTGGGCTGCTTGCCTTAAATCCATTAAAAAAAGAGAGAAGGAGGGGGGCAAAGCTCTCCCAGTGTTTGCTGCACCAGGTCTTAGAGCGATTATCCTGCACCCTCCCCTTGAGCTGAGAAAGGCCCTGAGTGGGGTTCTTGGCAGTCTCTAGGAGCCCTGCCTCACCGAGCTTTGCCTCCAAACAGAACACCACGGTGACTCACGGGAACAAGACCGCTGTGAGCAACAGCATGAAGGACCACCCTCACATGCAGTACTATGCCGGCGTCTACGCCCTCTCCATGGCTGTCATGCTGGTCCTAAAAGCCGTCCGAGGCGTGGCCTTTGTCAAGGTATGCAGTGGCGGCCTCCGCTCCTCTGCGCCCTGGTGAGAGGTTGCTCTTGCGTTTATTTGGAAGAGGGGGTTCCTTTGAAGCATGACGGCCTTCTCTGAAGTCACCTATATCCCATTAGCCTCAGCATTTTTCTAATAGCTACCGCCTTCCTCCATGGCCATCGGGCCTTCTCCAGTTTGGGGAGTGGGTGTCCTGTGGAGGAGGAACCGAGCCTCCCTGTGTCCCTGGGCCTCGGGCCCCTTGGTCACTTTGCACTCTGTTCCTCAGGGCACACTGCGAGCCTCCTCCCGGCTCCACGATGAGCTTTTCCGAAGGATCCTTCGAAGCCCTATGAAGTTTTTTGACACTACCCCCACCGGGAGGATTCTCAACAGGTTTTCCAGAGACATGGACGAAGGTATTTCTCACCACTTGCTTGCTGTACCCTCCAGCCTTCTCAGTGGCATTCCTGGAGAAGCACATCTGTCCACCCAAGGTTTCAAGAGCGCAGTGGCTGCTGGTGTCCGTCCCAGGGACACTGTAGTCTGGGCATTTCCCCCAGGGTGCAACTTACATTCAAGGGAGGACCCATCTGATTTTTCCCCTTTCATCTAAGTTTTCATTCAGTCTTATTTAACCTGAAAACAAATTCAGAGGATTGAGTTAGTATAAAGGCTTTGGACCAGGGGCATCTGAGATTTCAAAACATATTTATTTTGGGCGTAGTTCATTGCTTTCTGGACACCAACAACCTCCGGCAGGTTTTCTGGGTGTGGCAGGGGCTGTGCCAGCACCAGAACCTAGATACTTCCCAGAGCCCAGACTCTCAGGAATGCCACCTGCCATTTATTGAGGGCTGACTGTGTGCTGAATATTCTATGTGCCTTATCCCAGTCCTCACAGCAACTGTATGTGGCGGGTATCGTTTCACCCACTGAACACATGAGAAAGCAGATGTCTAGAAAGGATAAATAATTTGCCCAAGATCACACAACTATTGGATAACAAAGCTGGGCATTGAGCCCAGATCTTTTTGACCCCAGAGCTAGTATTTTTATTGCACTGTGCTGCCCCCATTGGAGTTCAGTTCAGATGTTGGTTAGCAGTGCAAAGCCATGTTCACAGGGAGCAAGGGCCCAAAGCTGTTACTGGTACACAGAACTGATGCGTGACATGATTCTGTTTCTGCTCAGCACACGCGCACACACACAAACACAAATTGAGAAAAGGCTGAAATTTAAAAGTCAGTGATATCAGTACATCTGGGATTTGCATGGAAATACCCAGATTCCCTCCCCTCCAAAAAAAAGGTAGGAAGAAGAGATAGGCAAAAAGTTGATGAAGAAAATGTGGATAACAAAATGTTTGCATTTCTATACCCTTTTGACTTGTGCGTATGTTTGAAACTTCCCATGATGTTGGTTTTGGTAAGAGCAAAGATGATGCATGTATTACTTTGTAAAGAGGAAAGTGTTTGAAGGGATTGGGCAGCACAGCGAACCCAAGAGAGGGCACAGGGGAGAAAGAATACACATTTTCTTGGGGCAGGAAAAATCGGGGCAACCAGGTTTCTAGATTTTTCTTTGATCAGACTGTTTAGAAGACAACACATAAATTTCAGGTAGGATTTTGGGGAATGTCTTCCGTTTTTACATTTCCAGTTCTGCTTTCCCTGTCTGCGGACCCCACAGCCTGACCCTTGTTTCTTTACGGTGTCCCCAGTCGATGTGCGGCTGCCCTTCCAGGCGGAGATGTTCATCCAAAACGTCATCCTGGTATTCTTCTGCGTTGGAATGATCGCAGGGGTTTTCCCGTGGTTCCTGGTGGCTGTGGCGCCCCTCATCATCCTCTTTGCAGTTCTGCACATTGTGTCCAGGTAAAGAGGAAGGGTTCGTGTCCTCCAGCGCAGAGAGGGTGGCGCCGGAGTTGCCCTCTGCCCCCGACTCAGAACTCGTTCTCTCTCCAGGGTTCTGATTCGAGAGCTGAAGCGTCTGGACAATATCACGCAGTCCCCTTTCCTCTCCCACATCACCTCCAGCGTGCAGGGCCTCGCAACCATCCACGCCTACAACAAAGGGCACGAGTTTCTGCACAGGTTAGTTGGTCAGGATGGAGGATTACCAGGCTCATTACTAAGAGTACTAGTGCTTTACTGATCTCTGATTAAAATTCACCTGCTTGGTGGAACTCCCTTCTGAGCAGATGAGAAGACAAAGACACAGATGTGGAGTCTATTGGCTTTCGGTCCTTACTGGCCATAGTTGATAGAGTTTTGCTTTTTTTAGAACACCAAAAGATAGTCATTGATATTAGATTGACATTTTATTTGGTTGTTGAATATTGTTTATACGAGCCATTTAGGTACCTGGATAGTTATTGTGGAGATTTGTACTAACAAGGGATTGGAACTAACCTAAAGTCCTTCAGCGGAGGACTGGGTGAAGCTGTCGTAGCCCTGACTGGTGTGGCTCAGTGGTTTGGGCATCGTCATGTGAACCGAAAGGTCTCCTACCTGCCCGTTTCTCGGCCTGGGTTGCAGGCCAGGTCTCTGTTCTGGGGTGTGCAAGAGGCAACCATAGATGCTTCTCTCCCTCTTTCTCCCTTCCTTCCCTTCTCTCTAAAAATGAAATAAAACCTTTAAGTAGAAGAAGAAGTAGCTATGATACACTCATGGAATGAAATGTTATGTGGCCCTTAAAAAACAGGAGGCAGCTCTAAAGCCATTGATGTAGAATGACTTCTAAGCTACATCAGTGAGAGAATAAGGTACGATGTGTGTATATGCTCTCCTCCCTTTGAAGTGTATAAAAGGGAGGGTTTGTATATGTAATATTTAAGTGTGAGTTTGTATATGTGATATTTAGAATTTCTCTGAAAGGATACATAAGAAACTAATAGTGGCCAAAAAGTCTGTATGGTTTTTTTCCATAAAATAAAAGACACATTTTTCATTTTTACCAGTAACTTTGTTGATTTGGATATTTGAGTATGTCAGCTGTCTCCTGTGTGGTAGATGTGGATTGTTCTCAATTAATGTCTCAATTTGATCATTATCTTCAGCTGCTCCACCTGACCATGGAGCTTCGTCCAGAGAGAAATCTCCAGCACAAAACTCTGCAAACCACTTGTGACACATTTGATCAGTCACAGCACCTTCTCCATACACTGAGCAAGTCTTTTTTGCATTTCAGTTGCATTTTTACCTTTTTTGAAATAATAAACCATCATATGCTGAAAATGTTGTTTGTACCATCTTCAGTATTAAAATGGCTACACAAAAATTCATCAATTTTGATGTTTTTTTAAAAGTGCACACTGACATGACAGCAGTCACGATACAATCTAACAAAATTTTTTCAGATGAAGTTAAAAACAACTAAGCGCTACTAAGAGCCATTGTATGGAAAAAACCAAACGAACTTTTTGGCCAACCCAATAGCTGCCGCTGGGGAGGAACTGGGTAGCTGGAGAATGGGGAGAAGAAAACCTGACTTTTCACAATGAAACTTTTATACCTTTTAAGTAGTCCATCCTGTTCATATACTGTCTGTTCCAAAACTTAAGTGATTAATTTTTGAAAGAAAATCTAGAGTAAAAAGATTAGGTTAAACAACTCAGAAAAATAATCTTAACTTTCAGTGAAAAAGATGAAAATAACTGTGTGTGTGTGTGTGTGTGTGTGTGTATACATACATGTACATTAAGTGCTTTGAAAAAAATGCTAGAAAGAAATGCAGCTGGGTATTAAGTCATTTTAACTGGTAAGATTACTGGACTTTTCATTTTCCCCTTGCTGGTCTCATTTTATAATTTTCTCTAAAGAGCACGTACCTTCCTCTAAGGAAGAAATGTGATTTTTTTTTTTAAGGTGAAGCACACTTGTCTGGAAAGACTTCCTGCCCTGGGGTCCCAGCTGTGCGTGGCCCCACTGGGGTCTGACCTGCTCTCTTGGACCCCTGGGATAGCAGTGCCTCCCCTGTCACTGGCAGAGCTTGTCTGCATCTTTTTGGTCTGGTTTAGCTCCTGGCTCTGTGTCCCATGGCCGTGGCACACGGGTGCTGTTCTGCCCGGTGATGCTGAGTCAGCAAACATCTTCCGCTTTACCATATCCAACCTGAGAGCTTCCTTTTCCTGGCCTTGGGCTGTTTCTGCCATTTGCCTTTGTAACCTCTCTTTCTTTGAGAAAATGACCCCTGACCCAAGACATTTTTCTAACATTGAGCACAGCTTCTTTATTTGGTCTCGTTCGTCCGTGCTTTTCCTGTGCTGTTACAATAGATAGTTTTCCCTTTTCCCCGACCATCTTTAATGTGCTTCTTTGAAAGGGTAAAACTAGAAAACCCACGTCCTTCTGCATGTAGAGCATGGAATACTCTGCATTCTTGAAGTTTCCACATCAGTCTCCTAGGGACAAACAGGAAGTACTTAAACATTAGCACCCCCCACCCTGTCCATTATTCACCAGAGCTTTGACGTCATCCGTGACCGGGGTTGGGTGGTAGTTCATTTGGTGTTTTTGTTCCACCTTCCTCACAGGTACCAGGAGCTACTGGATAACAACCAGAGTCCTTTCTTCCTATTCACCTGCGCGATGCGGTGGCTGGCCGTGCGGCTGGACCTGATCAGCATTGCCCTGATCACCACCACCGGGCTGATGATCGTCCTTATGCATGGGGACATCCCCCCCGCCTACGCCGGGCTTGCCATCTCTTACGCTGTCCAGGTCAGTCTCTGGGAGCCGGGCGTCCCCTTCGCTCCCTCCAGTCCTTCCTGTATTGGCTCGGGAGAGGCATGGCAGGGGCCTCTGCCCTGAGCTACCGTTTAACCTGTTTCCTAGAGCTTCTTACTTTGACAGGTACCACTGGGTGTGGCTTGGGTGGGAGGATGGGAGAGAGGGCGGAGTGGTAAGTAGGAATAAAGGGATTTAAGTCTGTTGCATGTGCTTAAGAAATAAGTGCTGTTTTCTTCACGAAGGTGATTTTGCAAGTAGTCTTTTAATTATAAGTTTCTGTTTTCACCATCCTGCCATCTCTGGCCTCTTTATTGTCTTCTAAGATACACTGTCTCCTCAGTGTGCTTGCTTCTTAGATGCAAGCTGTGGTCAGGCTCCTGCTTTTCTTGATACTCTTACATATGTCCTTAGGGATGGTCCTTCGGGATGGTCCTTCGGGATGATTTAAGGTTTTTAGATCAAAGAACAACTGGGCACTTGAGCTCTGACTAGGTATTTGAAGATATTAAGGAATTACTATTAATTTTTTAGATGTCATTGTCATATTGAATAATGCTATTGTGATGATATTTTAGAAAGATACAAGCTGGAATATTCGTGGATGAAGTGATAGAATATCTGGGATTTGCTTCCAAATAAGACAGAGGGTGGGGTGGCATAAATGAAACAACATTATCTGTGAGTTGACAGTTTTTTAAGGTGGATATTTGGTACATTGGTGTTTATAATACAGTCCTCTCTCCTCTTGTATAAGTTTGTTGTTTTTCCATATGGAAAAGATAAACAAAGAAATAGTCAAGGAAACCTGAGAAGAAACAGGTATCATCCCAGATTTCCAAACCAAGGGTCTGTCGCGTCCTGCAGACTTGTCAGATGGGCAGTAGCGGAGTCCCCAGGCTGAAGTGCATGTGGGCTCTGTGTGCACTCCCTGCCCAGCCCGCCTCTCTTAGTTGACTTTCCTGGAAGCGTCCCGCTACTTGCTCACAGGTTGACATGTATCTCTATTTGCCGTGGCTCCCACGGCAGGTGTAGGTACAAGAATGAAGCTACAGAAACCTGTTGGTGGACCTGTAAAGATGGATGGAAAGCCTTTGGTGTGGGAAGTTAGAGCCAGCTGTACTACGAGGCCAACTGCACTCACAGAGAACTACAGATGATTGGGGGCAGTAGGCATTGTCTTTGCTGTTTACAGAAGGACTCCTCTCCTAAAACCAGCTGCTGTTTGTGCCCAGATAGTTCTTGTGATTCAGTTGTGGTCCCCTAGGTGGAAGAGGTTTTCTAGCCTTGGCCTGGCATGTATTGATAATGACCTCTGTCTTGGATTTTTATTTCCATCGTCAGTTAACGGGGCTGTTCCAGTTTACCGTCAGACTAGCAACTGAGACAGAAGCTCGCTTCACCTCAGTGGAGAGGATCAACCACTACATCCAGGTCAGACTGCGACAGGCCTTGCACCGCCCTCTCACCCTTCACGGAGTCATTTTACCCTTCTGCTGACTCAGGTGGATGTGCAGGGAGGAGGCATGTCCTCTCTGCCTTCTCTTATCCCACAGGAGAGGACCAGCAGTCTCTCCAGCCTGCGCGGAATGGAGAAGAGAATTAGCATAAGAGTTTCTAAATAATTTGTGAATTGTGTGATTAAGAACTCTTTCTTCCTCAGCTAATTTCCAAAATGTTCCGAACCTTGTTAGTTCAGTTAAGCCGACCAATGTAACATTTTTCTCACACTGTGTAAAACCGTGTATTGTGTGCGTGTCAGCCCAGTTCACTTGTTAACCAGACACGGCCTTAGGGCTTGCTGTTGCACTTGAGGCAGAGACGGATGTGGGCCTATCTCTGGAGATGGTCTGGGCACAGCAGGTCTTGGGTGGTGGGATCCTGGCTTCTGAAGTTTTAACAGCTAATTCTAAACTGCACTCATAGTTTAAAAACCAGTTAATTTAATCAATACTAAGATTACCTAGCTCTTCCCACCTCCCCCTAGTAACCCTGTCATCTTGCCATGGGGCAGCATCTTGCTAGTGTCCTAGTTGGTACTCTGAAAGCAGTTTTCTGCAGAGGAAAGCAGCGTCATGAGAAGTTAGGATTCTCCAATTTAACTCAGTTCTTAGGTGTTACCTACCTCGTGAGCTGCCCAGAGGCGTTATCAGCATTTATATTTTACACGGGAAGAATATAATCCAAATTCCACGTAATTCACTTAACAAGCATACTGCTGAAAAACTGCCCTTCCAGTTGAGAACCAGTATATTGTGTATACTGCATTTCTAGCAGAGACATGCTTCACTGACTTGTTTTGACAGTGAACCTCATTATCTTGTTAGTCATAGTATATTTCTGAAACTTACAAATGATTATTCTGAAAAAGGATGGCACCTAGTGATAAATATACCTGCTAATAGCTGCTCCTTATATTTATACATTAGCCTCTTTGCCCAGTGCTCTGGTCTGTGGAGGATTCGTGGGTATATATATGAATACATAGTGTTCGCTTTAGTACAGCAGCTGCTGAGAGTCTCTTGCTGGAGAGGTCGGGGTGGGGGGTCGTCAGCCATAGTGCAGCATGAACCCTGCACCAACCCCTCTGCGTCCCCAACCTGGATGCCTGTCCCAGCACAAGTCCTTCCAGCCTGGAGTTTTAGACTTTCGGCTCCACCCCCCAGGGCACTATAGTCTTTGGCCCTTTCTTCCCTAGAGGGCTACAAGCCCCGTAACTAGTTGCCAGAAAGGTTTAAAACAGTGCTCGGTTTGAGTGTTGGTAACAAACATTACATAGGACTCTAAAGCTGAACTGGCTTTCCAAGATAGTCTGACCCAGTCCCACAGTTTGCAGATGAGAATCTAAGACCTGGAATTGGGGTCAGAGTCTGTGTCTCCTGGGTTGACTGAGATACGTCAGAATGCCAGGATCTGATTAAAAGTTCCATAAATGGTCCTTTTCTTTGGGTTTAGCCAGTGGTTTCCTGATGGGGGAGTCCTGTAGTGAGTGGAATATTTTCAAAGAATTCCAAACAAAATGCCGGGTTGGAGAGGAATAGAAGGCCTCACGCTGCCCATCCTTGGCCTCCCAGGCAGTCTTGTGGAGGATGCCTTAAGACAGTGGGCAATTCCCAAGTCTCTGCGCTGCCCCCGCGGCTGCGCAGTAGTCAGCCACTGTGCACCATCGAGCTCTGTCTCTGTCTCAGCATTTACCGCCGAGGGGTCCTTCACAGCAAGGGCCCAGGGCTGCAGCTGCTTCTGCGTGGGGCTGTGGTTGTGCTGGTCTGATTCCCTCTGACGAAGCTCCCAGAGCCTGTGGTGGGCCTGAACGGGCCGCTTCTGTCTCCCCAGACTCTCTCTTTGGAAGCACCTGCCAGAATTAAGAACAAGGCTCCCCCTGCTGACTGGCCCCAGGAAGGAGAGGTGACCTTTGAGAATGCAGAGATGAGGTACCAAGAAAATCTGCCTCTGGTCCTGAAGAAAGTGTCCTTCACCATCAAACCTAAGGAGAAGATCGGCATCGTGGGGCGGACGGGGTCAGGTAAGGACACTCCAAGGCCTCTCTGGTGAGACTTCTGAACCTGTTGGAGTTACCGACCATATCATCTCTTCAGACCAGTCCCCTGTTGATGAGTGATTAGTGTCTCAGGCCTCACTGAAACCACTTTCTAGGGTTATTTTCAGCCCCGCCCTTCTAACATTTAGTGCTTCTTGCAATCATAAAAGTGTACGCTCTCACTGCAGAACACGTGGAACACGTGGCAAGTTGCGAAGGGGAAAGGCACCCATAACCTCACTGCCCGGAGATCCTGGCTGTGGGCATGCCAGTGGCGTCCTTCAGGCATGTCCCGTCAGCAGGTGCACTTACAAAAATGAGGTCCTTCTGCACACACTGTTTCATGGCCTGCTTTTAAAACCACCAACCCTTGTCCATGTCAGTTAATGTTCTCAGACACAGTTTCTCTGCAGCATGATAGGAAATTCTATTTCATGGACCTCCGTAATTTATACTTAGTAAGTCCCAGCCGTAGGGCGCCGAGGGCAGGGCGCTGAGGACGGCGCGCTGCGCGGAGCGCCCTGGTTTCCCTGCAGTCACCATGTGAGGTCTGTGTGCTGCCAGTGCAGCCACTTGTCTGTCAGAGGCCAGCACGGCTCCAAACAAGGAACCACGTTCCTTCCGTGGTCCAACTCAGTTGCAAAGAACTAGGGAATGGGCCTTTGTTTTACGCATTTTACTTCATTCTGACTCTTAGAAGTGTGCTATGTAATCCCTTTAGGTTTCTAGGGTCAGGACTTCAGTAATTTAATCCCTTCCTTCTTTTCTTCCTAGATAGGGTTTCAGAGACTGAGTCTTGTCCCCTTGCCCAACCCATGTCTACCCTTGTAGAAGAGGTCTCTCTGGGTCAGTTCTCATTAGCTTTCTGGGCTCCAAGCTTCCTTTTCATCAGAACTCTTCTAGCTTTCTTTCTTGCCATGGGCGGGGGGGGGGGGGGGGGAAGCCAGCATCTTTTCTGGCCAATTTGCTTTAAAGAACGTGCCAGGAAGAAAAGAAAATGTCATTTCCTGCTTCCTGTTTGAAGGAATTATTTCATGTCAAAACAAGTTGTTGCCTCTAGGTATTTTGCACTGGCAAGAGGATGCTGAGCCAGGGAGGGTGACTGACGCCAGGGCTCCCACCCCGTGCTCTCCTTCGGACTCCGTTACATGTCGGTGCGCAGGGTGCCCTGCCCTCCCGAAAGCTCTGGCTGGTGCCCCTTCCTATGATTCCCCTTTCACACGAGTAAGACAGACCGAAGTTCTCACCAAGACTTTGTTAAACCATAAGTAGTGACAGAAGAGAAATAAACAAGAAGAATAAAGTCATTATAAATAGCCTGGCTTCAAAGTCTAAACTCTAATCCTAATCAGCTTCTGCCAAGGCTCACAGACCCTGGTCCTGCTGTGGCAGTGAGGGCTTCCTTGCCATTTTTACCAGCACATTCCCAGAGATTCGGGGAGCTGTAGCTTCAGGCCTGGTGTTCCAAACCTGGGCATCTTGTCTTAACAACTTGACCTATTTATTTGAGCACCACTCCTTTCTGAGTTTGGATCTTAAGCCACTGCCTTGGCACTGAGGGAGAGTCTGCCTCCCCTTCCTCATTCCTGGGGAAGGGGCCACTCACCAGATACCCAACCCTGAGTAAGGCCTTTCACCTTTAGCAGAAGGCTTTATCTACAACAGTCCTGCTACGTGGGCTTGGGTTTCCCAACTTATTTTTGGTAAATAGATGTGGGGAATTCTGTTTAAGGAAGATGGACATTTCTCCAGGTTCCATGACAGGGGCCAGCCTAGGGATACATAAGGATGGCAGGGATGTGGCTGCAGACCCTGGGGCAAGGTACATGTTTGTACCTTGAATGGATGAAGTCATGAGCGTCTCCTGAGTGGTCTCCTGAGCCTGGGGGCCGGAGGAGGATAGGCATCCAGCACCCAGCCAAGGAAATGTGGTCTAACAGCTGAAATCCCGTAGTTCTCAATCTAAACTGTGGGTTTGAGTTGTAGGAAGGTAGCTAGCACTTGGTCAAACTGATTTAGGGGAGGGGGGCACTAGACAGAGCTTTTTCAATGTTTGTATGTTTTGGCATAGTTTTAGTTCTGAGAGTCTGTCCCAAGGAAATTGTCTGAGGCAAGAGCAAAGTTGCAGCAGTGACATGCGTGGTAACATTATTATAGTCAGTTTTAAATAAACTACATGTCCAGTGTTACAGGACTGGATAAGTAAGAGTACATCCAGCCCCGGCTGGGTGACTCGGTTGGAGTGTCGTCCCATACACCAAAAGGTTGTGGGTTCGATCCCCTTTCAGGGCACATACAGGAGGCAACAAATTGATCTCTCTCTCTCCCTCCCTCCCTCCCTCTCCTCCTCTCCCCCCCTCTCTCCTCCCTCCCTTCCTTTCTCTCTAAAATTAATAAAAACATATCCTCAGATGAGGATTAAAAACAAAAGAGTACATTCACGTGATAGACTGTATTGCAGCCACCAACATTTTATCTTGGAAAGTAATGATATGATTGGATGCTTGTCATGTACTGTTGAGTGGAAAAGGTAATTACAATGTTGTGTGCCTGGTATGATTTCACCTCTGAGAAGACTAAAAGGAAATACACTGAACACAGCAGTAGTGATTGCGAGAGATTGATGTTACCTTCTTGAATTACTTACATAACTTAAAATGTGGATTCGATTAAGAAAAGCTGTTCTGCCCTGACCAGTGTGTCTCTGTTGGTTGGACACTGTCCTGCAAAGTGAAAGGTCACTGGTTCGATTCCCAGTCTGGGCACGTGCTTGGGGGGCAGGTTTGGTGCCCACCCACGATATATATGAGAGACAACCAGTCAGTGTTTCTCTCTCACATTGGTGTTTCCCTCTCTTCCTCCCCCCTCAAAATCAGTAAGTAAAATTAAAAAACAAAAAGCTGTTCTGCCTGTCACTGTGATACTGAACCCATTGTTTGACCCCCCAAACCTGCTCTTTGCCCACAGCTCCCTGTCCTGGCAGAGCCACCCACAGCCACTCATTCATTCAGCCCAGGGCCTCCTTCCCTTGTGTGCTTACCCCAGAGCTTCTCCTGCTCCCTGGCTGCGGCTGTGGCAATGGCTTCGTCTTGTTTCTCTCAGAGAAATTAAGGGACAGAAGGTGGGGGACATGTCCTCTGGTTTGCCCCAGCTCCTCGTCATATGACTTTTACTCTCCTCACTTTGCCTGAGAAGCATTTTTCCATTTTACTCTCAGGAGAGTATCATGGTCCTTTAAATTTCTTCTCAGGCGAAAGCTGTGTGATTTAAATATATGTGCTTGGTAGCTCAGGAAATTTCATCCTTTTTTTTCCCCCTTTTTCTGGCAATCATTTTGTACATTATCTGAGTTAATCCTTTGAAATAATGATTGCATAAACCGGTTTTGTAAATTGCTCATGAGCCCTTGTCTGCCTGTCTCCTCACTCCCCAGGGAAGTCCTCCCTGGGCATGGCGCTCTTCCGCCTGGTGGAGTTATCTGGAGGCTGCATCAAGATCGACGGCGTGAGAATCAGTGAGATTGGCCTTGCCGACCTCCGCAGCAAGCTCTCCATCATTCCTCAGGAGCCAGTGCTGTTCAGCGGCACTGTCAGGTGAGGACCTGAGCGCCCATGGGCTTTGTGCCCCATTTCAAGGCCAGGTGGGCATGTGAGAGCCTCTACCTGGGACTGAGACCTGGCGACCTCCATCCAGCCTGGCTCTTTTCCCACTACACCGTGTGCTTCCCATTGCAGAGGGCTGGGGAAGCTCCCCTGTGCTGGGCACCTCATTAATGAAATGGGGCTCGGAGGCCCTGCCGAGTGGCGGTGAGCGAGTCGGAGAGATCTGCACTCAGGTCCCCACTCTGTGACTTTAGACAAGCTTCTTGACCGCTCCCAAATGTCTTTCCCGTCCGTTAAGACCTGTTGTTGCGAAGACTAAATGAATTTGTACAAATCACACGAGCATGGAGCCCAGCAAATGATGAGCAGTCAGCAAATGGCAGCAGCCATTGTTGCCATCGTCCTCCATGCTCCACGCTGTCCTCTCCCCTGGGGGCACCTCAAGTTGCCCTTCTAGTGTGGTGTTCAGGCACAATCACTGCTCATGGTTTTCCACTTCCCAGTGTCTTCTCCCACCTTTAACACTCTGGAAGGACGCCTCTCTGAAATCTGCCAGCATGCCGAAGATAAAATAATTCTTCCTCTCTCTCTTTTTAGTTCTTCTTGACCTGTTACAAGAGTAACTGAGAAGGAAATATGACTGAATCCTGTTTTCTTCCCTTATATTTTGTCCGGCCTTTAGCCTTAAGCTTTTGCCTTCTAAAAACAGTGGGTTTCCATAATTTGTGTCTATTCCTATTTAAGTTGCTTCTCTTTCAAAATAAAAACAATTTTAACTATATAGTCAACTTAGGACTTTTTTTAATCACTCTAAAAGTAATATTACCATTTCCTCTTTATTTTTTTTATCAGGTCCCAAAAACTTAGTACTAATTTAATTTCAAATAACCACAGTCAAGTGTTTATACTTGTCTTAAAAACTAGTTCCTTTGCCCTACCCAGCCCCACTCCTTTTCTTTGGAAGGGGCATTTTTTTAGATTTAATTTTTATTGTAATTTTTTCCATTGCCATTTAGTCCCCTTATACTCCCCTTCCCCCTGCAGTCAGCACCACCCTCATGAGAGAGATTTGGTAGATAAACTGAATTCTCACCTGCTTTCCTATAGGGCCAGTACTCTTGGGCGTGTTTATTTGGGCATTCCTCTAAAACTCGAATGAATTTGGACAGCTTAAACTGGGTCTGTCAATGATAATAAGTCATTCCATCTACAGCCGCACCACCCTGAACGTGCCCGATCTCATCTGATAGTAAATCATTCCCTTTGGTACTGAGGTAACAAGGTCAAATAAGCTATATGAGAAGAAAATTAGAATTTATTGAAGATTCAGATCTAAAGAGAAGAAATTGAGAGGTATTGCCAAACCTGCTCTTCCTTACTATATATCACTCCACTTTGACATGCCACAGGAACACCTTTGAGAACAAAATTGGCCTTACAATTTTTGACTCAGGACAAAACTGTATTTTTCTTAAGTCCTGAGAAAAAGTCTCTTCCGAATGACAGCTAATTTTTTAGCTGTCATTCGGAAGAGAGTCAGGAAATCAGGCATGCTAAACTTCACTCTCCCCTTGAATGTGCTGCCACCAGGAGCCCCAGTGTATTTCGGAGTTTTACGGTGCCTCATGTGGGTCTGGAATCAGGGCCTCTAGAGTTCATGCTAAGCACTGTCCTGCTGGCCTGTGCAGCTGGGGTCCGCAGGACGTCATGGAAGCACGGCTTTTATGGGAGTTGGGACCGTTTGTTACCAGCTCCAGAGACATGTTGCCGCTCAATGAACAAGCTGAGTAGTTGGTGTGCTAATGCCTTGAGTCTTTAGTTATTGAGTTCGGAGTGCTATTTGGTCATCAGCTCTGTAGACTTAGGAAATCGGAAGTTTCATTTTTGCTATCTGCAATTTTGGCTTTTTAAGTCGGTAGTAGACCCTGAGGACAAACAAAATCCCAGACCTTCTATCCTCCTCTGTACTCTCAGGTTACTTATAGATTCCAAAGAACATTCAGCATTGGAAGTTCTTTCGCTTTTCTTAGAAAGTTAGAAAGCCCATGTAATGAGTTTCCCAAACAAGGGATGGTAGATCAGCTGTTTCCTCAGCTTCCTCCTCGAGACCCTGAGTGTAGAGACTGTTTCTCAGTCACCATTAACCAGCATTATGGATGAGTACACCTTCCTGAGATACAAATATGCAGCTAAAACATATGAAGAACTCTTAGAAGGAAAGCAAGGTAAAGCCAAAATCAGACAAAACTCAGAAAAAAAATCATGGGATAGAGTGTCTGAATTTTTCTACATAAAAATGCAGTCTAAATCATAGTCCATTTTGGGACACAGCCCCGCCTAGATTAGCCAGAATCTCAGTCCATTCCAGTGGCTGCATCCAGCCCTCCCTTGTCCGGCTGTCTGGGCTTGAGCTGCGAGGCCTTTCTTTGTTTCTGTGGCTGGTCCCTTTCCTCTGCCTTTTGCCCCAGTAGTTGACTCGAAGAAGAGAAGTCCCTTCTCATCCAGCCCTAAACACTTTTGCTGACCTTCCCTCTTTCGTGGCCCTGGAAATAATTCTCTTTCTCCAGAAGTCCCCTTGCTTCCTGGTCTCAGGAAGCCTACCCCTTGCCTCTGCCCTGACCAGCCTCCACTGGAGTGCTTTCCATCCTTGCAGGCTGTCTGCAGCCCCATGTGGCTGGTGGTTAATCTGCCCCTCGGCGAGACGGGGTGGCCAAGCTGTCACTCTAGCCTGTCTCTGAGTCTCAGTCTCCTTGTGTGGTGTGGGCACCTTCTCGCCACCTGGAGCATCTCTGCCTGCCATCCATTCATTACCAAGAAGCAGAGTTCTCATTCTTCCTATTCTGGTGCCCTCTGTCCTTTTCAATCCATCCAATCTTTTTTTTTTTTTTTTTAACTTTTGAGCTCTGTCTATCTCTAGCTCTCAACTCACCATCACAACAGCAGTGACTGAGTCCACAAGTGACTCCTGTTTGGGTTCGTTCTGGGCCCGCACACCTTCAGACAAGCATTTAGCACTTTAGATGGCATGGAAGACGCTTCAGATTTGCAGCAGGTCCTTAGAATCTCAAGGTCTTTCAGTTGTCTCTGGGTTATTCTGTTGCTTTAAGAAGCTCCTTCCTTCCTTCCTTCCTTCTTTCCTTCCTGCCCTCCTTCTCATTTCTTTTCTTTTTTCTTTTTTTTATTTGACCATCTTAGTCCCTGTCGAACTGGTACAGACTTGTTTTGTTTTGTTTTTTTAAGTACAATTTCAGCACGCCCTTCTCAAGGCATGACCACTTGAATCTCCTTTTCAAGTGATTTTTCTTTTTCCTAAACTCTAAGGGTTCCTGAGAGACATGCAAACAGGGAAGCAAAGAGCAGTGGCAGATTGTCCTGGGCGGACCCCCTGAACCTGTCTCAGAGGTCCTCTGTTCTCCAACTCTCCAATGAGCTGACAGCAGCCCTACCTTGGCTCACTTCTTTCCCATAACGCTTCTAGACAGCCAAAGCAGCCCCGCCGAGTCTTTCTCCTGTTGTTTCTTCTATCCTAGGCCCTTCCTTGCTTCCCTTTCTGCAGCTTTAATAAACATACTCTCAAAATTAAAAAGTAAAATAAAAGCAAAGACAAGTTTACCATTTTAGGTTATCAGCAAGTCAGATCTTCTTTAATTAAGAGGGTCCTTCTTAGTTGGCATGCCTGTGGAGAGCGATCCTCCCCTTCCAGACCCTGCACAGATAGGGCTTTATCAGAACAATTTCTGATCCTGGGATTATTGTGCCACTTGCAGAATACATTGAATATATGAGTCAAAAGCCACCAAACATTGGAACCAAAGCATCTAATGTGTCCACATGGACCCTGTCAATTTTAGCAGCTGCCAATTGTTGCATATCCACCATGTTCCAGGCATTGTACACAACATACTACCTAATGTTTACAGCAACCTACCAAGCCATATCACTCAGTCCCCATTTTACAGAGGAGGAGACAGGAATAATTTGTCCAAAGTCACGCAGATGGTAGGAGGCAGAGCAGAGACTTGAGCCCAGCTTGTTCAGGTCCTCTTTATGTGGACACTCTCCCTTTGTGATTTGTATATCTGTATTTCTTAATTCTTCTATGTATCTGTATTTTGAAAGTTGAAATAACATTTTGTGAAGAAGAAAGTCTGTTCTCAGAGACAGAAGCAGGCATCTGAGCTTCCACTCTGGCTGGTTAGGGAATGAGCCCTCTGTGACCCTAGGGGTTGAAGCCCTCCTTTTCCTGTGTGTGCTTAAACTCTTGCCCCAAGCAGCCTTGGCAGTATGGTCGAGGAAGTGTTGGATCACTGAGAAAGTCCTCTTGTGTTTCTCCCTAGATCAAATTTGGATCCCTTCAACCAGTACACTGAAGACCAGATTTGGGATGCCCTAGAAAGGACACACATGAAAGAATGTGTAAGTAAAGAACTGAGGGCGAGTGGATTGAGTGCCAGCCTGTAAACCAAAGGGTCACTGGTTCAATTCCTAGTCAGGACACATACCTGGGTTGTGGGCCAGGTCCCCAGTGGGGGGCACATGTGAGAGGCAACCACACATTGGTGTTTCTCTCCCTCTCTTTCTCCCTCCCTTCCCCCCTCTCTAAAAATTAAAAAAAAAAAAACAAAAAAAACTCAGGATGAGCTTTGGTACAATTTCAAGGGTTACTCCTCAGCCTGCTGGGGCTGCCTCTGTCTAGCCTGGTCTGTGTCTCCACCTCCAGGATGTCTGGAGGGACACTTTAGAGCAGGGCTTCCCAGATGTCTCAGTAAAGCATAAAAGTTGCTATTTCCTGACCCCTCCTCTCCTCTCCCCACCCACGATCACATTGCCATCTTACTGTCCATTGATTGAGCAGATATGAATGACAGCCACTCTGAATTCAGTAATGCTTTTAGATTAATTTCTATTTTATTAATCATAACAGTATAACATGATTTTGGAGTATCTATATATGTGCAAAAGATACATTATTTATGGAGTCTGCAGAAAGTGCGTGGCATGGACATGGATTCACAGATCTCTCAGTAGCTCAGCAGGCCCCCTCAGGGGCCCAAATCTACAGATGGAGTCCCCTCCCCTGGAGGAGGGCCCTCGCGTCCCTGCTGAAGTCAAGCTTAGGATCCCCTGCCCCAACGCTACCAGACCACCTCTGCTTTTATCTCTGTTACATTGAGCTTTCTCAAATAATTTCATTTGAAGAATAGGTTGCATAGCTTACAAAAAGAAAAGTGGGATAGCCATGGACCACCGCTTTATACTTCAGAAAGACAGCAGTTTTATTTCCCCCATTTCCTACTGCGTGGCCATGTTTTCAGTGGCCCCAAAAGTAGGCCCTCTATATGCTTGGGTTTGGGGGCATGAAAATATTGGACTTTCCAGGACCTTTTGAGAGTAAGAGGCTAACAGAATAGCACATTTGAAATAGGGTCTGTCCTAGAAAGCGTGGGTCCTGGTGCATGTTGATGCGCACCAGGACCACCCCTGCCCCTGCTTTTTAGGGGAGCCAGATTCTCAGTTGTAATTCCTTCTTCTGTTTCAAGATCACTTACCTTGGCCACTGTATTTTTGACAAAAGTCGGGGTTGTTGTTTTTTTCCCCCCAAACTTTTTACCCTTCTAACTTCTACTTTCATTCTCCCTAGATTGCTCAGCTACCTCTGAAACTTGAATCTGAAGTGCTGGAGAATGGGGAGAACTTCTCAGTGGGGGAACGGCAGCTCTTGTGCATAGCGAGAGCCCTGCTCCGTCACTGTAAGGTAAGGCAAGGCAGCGTGGTGGGTGCTGGGGCAGGGCGACAGCAGGAAGAGCAGGGAGCCAGAGAGGCAGCCTTTCCTTGTGGCATTCCTGGCTCTTAGCCCAGTGGCACTTTTTAAGAGAACGCCCAGGGGAGTTTCTAAATGAACCTTGACACAGTTTGGGTATATGGGTGTTTTTTGTTTGTTTGTATTTTTAACCTCCCTGAGCCTTCAGTTCCCAAGGGCAACCTTTGACTCTGGCCAGTAGTTATAGTACTAGAAACTGTAGACTTAGAAGATTTTAAAACTGCAAGACATACCCAGGTCATCAGATCCAGTCCCCTCATTTTAGAAACTGGAAGAGGAAGGTCCAGAAAGATTACTCTTTGTGTTTGCAGTCAGAGCAAGTAGTGTGAGTGTTTTGTTAGATGAGTATTGTATGAACATCCCTGTATTTATGGAAATCAAGGCAGACATACATGTTTGACGTTACATCAATTCTACACAAATCAGTATTTTTACATATATGCATCTACTGAGAAAAAAACAGAATGTGGGGTAAAATTCAAATGCTAAAATACGTTTTCATAAAACCTAAATGAACCAGAATGTTTAAGGAAGTAGTTGGCATCTCTTTCCCCTTTCTCCGGCAGATTCTGATTCTAGATGAAGCCACAGCGGCCATGGACACAGAGACAGACCTGCTGATCCAAGAGACTGTCCGAGAAGCCTTTGCCGACTGCACTATGCTGACGATTGCCCATCGCCTGCATACGGTCCTAGGCTCTGACAGGATTATGGTGCTGGCCCAGGGACAGGTACTGAGCCCCTGACGGACCTGGGCTTGGCGTGTAGCTTGTCTGGGGGGACTGGGCTAGTGGACATCTTAGCATGATCTGAGCATCCAGGAAAGCAGCCATCGCAGCTCTAGACTGGTTGCTTTGTGGGCGGGGGAGGGGTGATACAGTTCCCTCCCAACAAGGGACTGAGCGAGAGGCACCCTTGGGTTCTCGTTCTGTATTACTGCCTTTTGTTGCTTTTGTTGCTACCTTTTGTTCTTTTGTTGCTTGAAAACAGCAGCGCCTGACTTAGATCCAAAAGCGTGTTTAGTTAGTAACTAATTCACATACGCACGAAATGCACAAGGCGTGCTGAGACCAGCCACCATGTGTTGTTTGCTTTCTGCAGCCGTGCAGTGGTGCCAAACTTCTCCTCCTGCGGCTCCAAGCTTCCCCGCAGTCTGGCCCAGGCCTGCCTTCCTCATTTCCCTCTTCCCTGCCAGGTGCTGTCAGCTGCAGGCAGTCTTGCATCCCCTAGGCTTTTTCACCTCTGTCTTTACTCATATAGTTCCATCTACCTAAAATGCCCTTTCCTCTTGTTCCCTTTCCCATGTCTACCTTCTCACAACCTGCCCATCCCTCAAGAAAGCCAGTGTCTACCTGGCCCCTCATGGTACAGCATCTGCTCTAGCAG
Organism: Tonatia bakeri; assembly: GCA_004024845.1. NCBI lineage: Eukaryota > Metazoa > Chordata > Mammalia > Chiroptera > Phyllostomidae > Tonatia > Tonatia bakeri. Next base: position 17,887 of record PVIA01000584.1, on the reverse strand, counting down.
CCAATGTCATATCCTCACACAGCCAGTCCTAAGGAAGGACACTGTGTCCTTTGGCCTGTCTCTGTCGGGCAGGACAACCTTTCCTAGAGGCACCCCAGGAGACTTCCCTTACATGTTCTTGGCCAAGGTTGTATCCTGTGCTTTTGTCCTGCAGCAAGGGAGGCTGGGAAAGTATATGGCATTTTCAGCCAACATCATAGGAGACAGGTTCTGCCAGCATATTGCTTACTTAGCTACTGCAATGCGATTTCCAGTGGCTGCATAGAAGTCCCCAAGAACGGATCATTGACTGAGTCTGTCCCTCACCTCCATTTACCTCCATTTATCCCTTTTCCATCTATAGGTTCAAATCAACTTGCATAACAAGATGACATTTGCTTGCTATGCCTTTGACTTGAGATGCAGTGTTTTCCCTTGCAGCTTGTAGTGTCTTGTGGATTGGTTCCTTCATACCTAAGGCTGAAAGAATTAGAGGAGGGAGGTCTAGAGGTCTTTCTCTCCAGCCTCTCCCTTCACCCTGGTTTGTTTTTTAAAAACCCACTCAGGCATGGCAGGGCTGGTCGAATTGCCACCCTGAGTCCACCCTCTTGGGGTGGCTCTTGGACTTGCCGCCCTTCCTGAGCAGCGGGTTCTCTGAATCGCCCGAGTGTCCCCGAGTCACGGTCTGATGCCATCTCCCTCCTTTGCAGGTGGTGGAGTTTGACACCCCATCGGTCCTTCTGTCCAACGACAGCTCCCGGTTCTACGCCATGTTTGCTGCTGCAGAGAACAAGATCGCGGTCAAGGGCTGACTCCTCCCGCCGCCGCCGGAGCCTCTTCCCTTCGGAGCATCGGAGCATCGCCACCCCTGCCGGGGGCGTGCGCTCTTCCTGTCCTGCCGAAACCTTGCCTTTCCCGGTTTTATCGTTCGCACAGCAGTTCAGGATTGGCTTGTGTGTTTCACTTTTAGGGAGAGTCATATTTTGATTATTGTATTTATTCCATATTCATGTAAACAAATTTTAGTTTTTGTTCTTATTGCACTCTAAAAGGTTCAGGGAACCGTTATTATAAATGTATCAGAGGCCTATAATGAAGCTTTATACGTGTAGCTATATCTATATATAATTCTGTACATAGCCTATATTTACAGTGAAAATGTAAGCCGTTTATTTTATATTAAAATAAGCACTGTGCTAATAACAGTGCAAATTCCTTTCTATCATTTTTGTACAGTTTGCTGCACTGGAGATCTGGTTTTGCTATTGGACATAGGAAGGGCAGCGCATTGTTCTTTGCTCGCTGGTTGTTTCACGGCGCCAGGTCTTCCAGGCATCAAACAAGGAAGACCTCGGCAGTAGCGGGCCCTCCAGCGGCCGCTCTGCCTCCTCCCCACGACCACCCCCGACAGGGTGGAGTGGAGGGGGACTGCCGGAGACCGGGCAGCGCGCCGTGAATTCTCAGGGCTCCTGCTTTCTGTCCTGGTGTCGCTTCCCCGTTTCTGTCTGGAGAGCAGTGGGGCAAAGCCCCAGACCCCTTTCCCCCTCCCTCCGTCAGGAATGAGAACCACAGCGACATTCCTCGGTGAGAGGGAGTTTCTTCTTTCCTGCCTTCCTCTTTTTGCTGTTGTTTCTCAAGCAGAATCAAGTCCGTTCACGGAGTGCCCCGCCGCCTCAGGTTCCTCTCGCTGGCCACTGCGCAGAGCTCTCCAGCTCCCGGGCCTCCTGGTCCCGAGCCCTGGAGCCCTCCGCTGCTCTCCCAGCGACACCTTTTCATTTGCCCGGTCCTGCACCCCCGCAGTCCAGTGACTGTCACTGGTTCAGGGTTTCGTGGGTCTGTTCCTTTTCTCACCGCAGTTGTCGCACCGTCTCTCTCCCTCTCCAAAGTCTGCAACTTTCAAGCAGCTCTTGCTAATCAGTGTCTCACACTGGTGTAGAAGTTTTTTGTACTGTAAAGAGACCTACCTCAGGTTGCTGATTGCTGTGTGGTTCGGCGTGTTCCTGCAAACCCCTTCGTGCCGTGGGGCCAGTAGCTCAGGTGGGCGTGGTCGCTGCTGTCATCAGTTGAATGGTCAGCGTTGCATGTCGTGACCAACTAGACATTCTGTCGCCTTAGCATGTTTGCTGAACACCTTGTGGAAGCAAAAATCTGAAAAAGTGAATAAAATTATTTTGGATTTTGTAAAACTTTTGGTGTATAAAGTAGTTCTCTTGGAAAGGAGTGATGTCTTCGAATGATTTTGGAATACCGGGGCCTGGCTCTGAATGTCCAGCGATGGTGTTCCGTCTGAGAAGGGCCAGTGGCAGAGCTGGTTGGGTGCAGGGGGCGTGGGGCCCAGTACGCCCGACGTCATCTGTGGTGGGCCCTGATCCCTGAAGCCTGTGTCCTGGGCGTGGTTGCTCGATAAAGCTCCTGTGCTGCCAGAAAGAGGGTTGGGCGTAGGGAGGGTGAACGCTTCAAACAATGTCATTGCCCTTTTGACCAATTCATTCAGCCTAATTCACTGAGAATTAAGTATCCGTTCAAAATGGTAATCATTCTAGAGTTTCTCAATAACAGTATTGAATGCAACCAAGAAAATTTTTAAACTATTCGGTACTGGTTCTGCTGACCATCAGCAGAAATCACATCTTAAACCCAGCCCTCTTTGTAAATGACTGTCTTGAAAACACAGTGGCTTAGCTCTCAGGCTAAAGTTTTCGTTCCGCTTTTCAAGAGCTCAGGAGCCACATGTGGCTGGTGGCAGCCGTGTTGGGCCGTGCCGGTACAGAACATTCCCATCGTCGCAGGCAGCTCTGTCGGACAGCCCTGACGTAAACCGCCACTTCCATGCATGCCCTGGAGTTGCTGCCCGGGGGGTAGCACGGTCAGCAGGAAGAGCCTCTCAGTCGTCATCCTGCTCGAGCTCTCTGTTGCACGGTGCTTTGTCCTGTCCTGTTCTCATATCTCTGGTTTCCTCCCACCTCTCTCAACCTGCTTGGCCCCTTAAAGGAGGCATTTTCCCACCTCCTCCCACTCCCTTTTCTCTCTGTGCATGGACTGTGTCACTGCCACCTGTACAGTGACAAACCTTCCACTGTGGGCTTGGCCTCCCCGTAGCACCAGTCCCCAGTGCCTGCTGAGTGCCTCCACTGGGCATCTTGCTGGTGCCTCAGACAGCCTCTCAGAAATCAGTGCTCCTTGTCCTAATCAGTGGTACTACTGTCCTCCTTAGTCTTCAGGCTAGAAGCTTTGACTTATGTTAACTCTCCTGCCCTTTCCCAGTAAATTCAGTCACTTCCAGGTCCCATGCATCACCACCACCAACCCTTCTCCCGCACTCTGTTCAAATTGTAGTTACAGCTTCATAACTAGTCGGCCTGCCTCGGTGTCCCTCTGAACCATTGCACAATGTTTACCACTGACAGTACGCAAACAGAAAAGGCAAGCTGGTGAAATATTTCATAACCCAAGTAGATGAGTGAATGAAAAAGCTGTGGTACATTTACACAATGGAATACTTTTCTGCCATAAAAAGTAAGGAACTCATGTTTTGGAACATCATCGCTGGACCTGGAGAGTATTACACTAAGTGAAATAAACCAGTCACAGAAAGACAGTTACCATAGGATCTCACTTATATGTGGATCTAGTGAACAAAATTGACTAACAAAATAGAGACAGAGGCATGGTTACATGGAACAGACTGACAGCCGTGGAGGTGGGGGTTGGGGGACTGGATGAAAGATGAAGGGATTAAGGAAGAAAAAAAACCATGCATGCGTTTTTATACACAACGCACAGACACAGACAACAGTGGGGTGGTGGCCAGAGGGAAGGGGGTGGGGGAGGGTAGAGGTGGGCGAAGCAGGGGAAATGGGAATGGAGAGACTTTGGGCAACGGGCACACGGTGCTGTGTGCGCATGGTGTTTTTGCTGAGTTGTCCACTTGAAAGCTGTATGGCTTTATGAACCAGGGGCACCCCTGATAAATTCAATTTTTTAAAAAGACAGACTAGACTAATAGCTAAAATCTTCAGGGGACAGTCAGTTGCTTACAGAGTGACTGTCAGGGTACCCATCCTCTGGCTCTCCCCCTCCTTTTCTGCTTGTCATTCCTAAGAGCAGTCCAGTGTTGTCACAGTTTTCTCAGCCTGGAATGCCTTGGTCATCCTGTCAAACAAAGCCATGTTTATCTTGTTAAACTCACTTCAAATACTGTCTCCTCCACAAAGCCTTTCTCTTCAAACCAAATTCCTCTGGGTTCCTCCAGCCCGTTGCTCACACACCTATTTAAGGTTTTTTTGCTTGTACTTTGCATAATCTAGTTGATTATTTTCTTATATTTCTGCCCATGAATTTAAACTTGTTGGAGGAAGCAAATCATCTTAATTTTGTAGACTTTATAACTTCTGGCTTAAGTATTACATTTTACATATAGTAGGAACTTAGTATGTGTCACACTACTCAGCTGATCTTGAGTAGTGCCTGCACACGGATGCTCAAACAATATGAATAAAAATCAGTGTTGCCCTGGCTGGTGTGGCTCAGTGGATTCAGGGCTGGTCTGTGAACCAAAGGGCTGCCGGGTAAACTTCCAGTCAAGGCACATCCCTGGGTTGTGGGCCAGGTCCCCAGTAGTGGGTGCACAAGAGAGAACCACACATGATGTTTCTCTCCCTCTCTTTCTCCCTCACTTCCCTTCTCTCTGAAAATAAATAAAATCTTTAAAAAAAATAGTGTTGTAGACTTTCATTCTTTTGGTCATGGCAAAAAAATTTAATTGCTTTAAAGAGACAGAGAAGGGGCATCAAGGAAAAGAAACCCTCATGTGGCATGACTTCAGGAAAGCCAGGAAAAGAATGCTCAGTATTCGGGGAACAGCTTGGTGAGGTGACAGCTCCTTTCCTACCCAATTTCCAGTTGATAGCCCAGAAATAGGGCTTAGTGTTGAAAGGACATGAGCCAAGGGGGCCCAGGAAGTCCCAGCTCACTGAAACCTTCCCTTGCACAGATGGTTGCCTGCACTGCTGTACACCCTATTTCTTTTACTGACTTTTTCCTGATTATAAAACTAATGCATGTGGAAAAGTACAATGAAGGAGCCAAAAGCAGCCTGTACCCTGTTGTAGCAGAGTGTATGTCCCAAACCTGGCTGTGGCAGCGTCCCCCAGCCCGCGTGCTTGTCTTCAGCGTGACCTTGACAGCCTGCCATCAAGAAGTGGATCTGGGTGAGCTCTGTGACTCCTTGGGCCAATAAAACACGGTGACACTGTGCCAGTTCGACGCAAAGCCCTGCTGTGGCCTAGTAGCTCACACTTCTGCCCCTCAGAAGCCAGCCCCCATGTAAGCAGTGCAGATAGACTGAGACCACCATGCTGTGAGGTTTATTTACAAGCCACATGGAGCATTTCTGGAGGATGGAATATGCAGAGAAAGTGAGGCCAGGGAGTGGCATTGGACGCAGGAATGCAGAAGCCATTTCAGAAGCAGAGCCTCCAGCCTCAGTCATCCCAGCTCCTGTCACTTAGATCAGTGAGGGACCACTGGCTGAGCCCTTCCCAAATCCCTGAACAGCTTTTTATATTTGTTTATTAGACGAGATCGAGCGCATTCAAGGTGCGATGGCCGTATACTTTTTTATTGATTGATTTTAGAGAGGGGAAAAGAGGGGCGAGAGAGAGAGAGGGAGAGAGAGAGAGAGAAATACGGGTTTCGTTGCTCCAGTTATTGATGCATTCATTGGTTGATTTCCTGTATGAGCCCTCACTGGGGATTGAACCTGCAACCTTGGCGTATCAGGACGATGCTCTAACTAACTGAGCTACCTGGCTACAATTCTATGACTAATGTGGATTGATCAATACGTCCTGAAAACCCTGGATCCTGATAACTTCATGAGAAGCATAGCTCCAGCACTATGCCCAATCCTTCTAGCTCCCATGAGGGGGATCGTATGTATTCGGGTAGTGGTGGGGTGGAGGAGGGTACCTCTTTTCCTGGAACCTTCTCCCTCAGGCTTGAGCTCTGCATTCTTCCTGGGCTCAGGCAAGCTCCCACCTACCTTCTCAGGTGGACTCATCTTAGGAAGACTAAGCCAGGTGCTACCCAAGTGAGAACTGTCTCCCACGGCCACGGCACAGCCACTTCCTGAAGGGGAGCGCCATCACCCAGGACTGGCCCAGTGCCAACCAGGCTTCACAGACACACAGACAAAGCCTTGAAGAAAGCAATGGAAGGGTTTTGCCCAAAGCAACCTCCATGTACATTTCCTTTGGAAGCCCAGCAGCTGGTCAAGACTGGCCACATCCCATGTGATACAACCACTGAAGTTCATATATAGATAAGAAAACCAATGGTTGGCTAAGAGAAGTGACACTGTGGGAAGGTACATGCCATCTGCCCATTCCTAGATCTGATAGGGTCCTGCCCATAATCACCCACCCCGGTCTCGCCGTGCTGTACTCACAGAAAGACCGCTACTCCTTCGGTTTCAATACTTTGTCCTTGACCACTACTGGGATCACCCTCAGAAACGGGTGCCTGAGGGAAGCTGCTGGCACCTCTTCCAGAAAATCCCTGCTGGCAGCGTCATCTACTAGATAATAGTCCATACAAGTTTCCCTTTCAGATTGTGGTGTGGGAAAATGATCCACCAGTGAATGAGGATTCTGGAGCACATCACTTCTCCCTGCTTATTCTGACTGACAGGAAGCTCAGATACCGTAAGTACGTTTATCTCCAATTATTTCCCTTATCCTTCATAAGATTTTTGGGTCTTTCCTTCTGACTGTCTTAAATATTTTTAATATTTTAAGTAAAAGCTGCCATAAATCTTGTTTGTGTAAGAGGAATATTTTGAGTATAATAAAGACATAATTCTGGGTCCTGGCTGGAATGGCTCCATTAGTTGGGACACCATCCTATAACCAAAAGATTGCGGGTTCTATTCCTGGTCAGGGCACATACCTAGGCTACAGGTTTGATCCCTGGTCTGGGTGCATATGATCCCTGGCCCAGTGCATATGGGAAGGCCAACGAATTGATGCTTCTCTGTCACATTTATGTTTCTCTCTCTCCCCGCCTTTCTCTAAAAGCAATGATAAAATGTCCTTAGATGAGGATTTAAAAAAAGAGACATAATTCTATCATAGCCTCACTCAGCTGTTCTATCTGTGAGGTGGAGACCACATTTCCCACCCCACAAGACTGTATACAGAGCACCGGGCAGATGGTGGATGCTCCAATCTGGGTCTTTCCCCTTCCCTCGAGTGCCCCCTGGAGGAGCAAGCCCTGAAAAATCTTATTCACAAGCTCTGCCTCAGAGAAGACCTGCTACTATGGGACTCTGGTGGTTGAGTGGAGTGGGCTGAGGTGGGGGCCTTGAGTGGGTCAGGATGGTGGGGTGTGGTGGGGAGGTTGGGCTGCAGCGCCCTCCCTGGGCTCACGCCAACCTCCCACAGAGAGGGTGCAGCAGGAGCTGGACGCAGTGCTGGGCACTGTACAGAGCATCCGCTCTGAGGGCCGAGAGCGACTTCCCTACACCCAGGAGGTCCTTCACGTGGTGCGACACTTCAGCTGCGTTATGGCGGTGGGTACCCTGCGCCAGTGCGTGGCCTGCACCCATGTGCTCGGCCACCCTGTGCCCGAGGTAGGTGGCTCCACGCCGGACTCAGTGCCTGCAGAAAGCGCCATTCACTGGCCTTCCTGCCCAGCTCAGCCACCTGCTACAGCTTCTGCCTGTCGGTGAGCTCCCAATCAATCATCTAGCCATCTTTCCATTTATGCATCCCTATCAATGGCATTCTCGATGGAGCGTTATGATTATAAAAGAATATACTCGCCCTGACTGGTGTGGCCCAGTTGGTTGGGCATTGTCCCATGAACCAAAAGGCATGGGTTCAATTTCCAGCCAGGGCACATGCCTGGGTCGCAGGTTCAGTCCCCTGGGGCCCGTACAGATCAATGTCTCTCTCTCACATTGACGTTTCTCACCCTCCTTTTCTCCTTCCCTTCCCCTCTCTCCAAAATAAAAAATAAAATAAAATAAAATAAAATAAAATACTTAAAAGAATGTACTCACGGAGGGATAATTTTTAAAGTTCCTTATTGTTTAGAGGTAACCCCTGCAAACATTTTAATGTACCTCTTTCCAATCTTTTTTGTCTGCATATGTTTTTATATAGTTGTGATTGTTCTGGACAGATAATTCTGAATATTCCATTCCATTAACATATTATTCAGATTCTTCTACATGAGTGGTTCAAACTTCCAGGTACATGGGAATCACCTGCAGGCCGTGCTGGAATAGTCATTGCCGGAAGCCACGCCCAGAGTGTCTGGGGTGGGGCCTGAGAATTTGCCCAACAGGTTCCCAGGTGGTACTGATGCTTTGGGTCCAGGGACCACATTTTGGAAACAACTACTCTACATCACTCTTAATGATGCAGAATGTTTCACCAAATGGATGTGGCAATTCTTAACCTTTATCGGTGAACATTTAGGTTATTTGCAATTTAAGTGCCTTAGGCTTGATCTGTATTTTGTATTCTTCCCTTAACCTGTCTTGTGTCTATCATCTTATAACCAGGTTAGGAAACCAAGTATCAAATAAGGAGAGGAAGAGGAAGAGAGTTATATCAAGATATTTAGGTCAAGAACAGCTACTGTACATGTACAGAAATGTTGAGCCCGTGCCTCCTTGGCTACAGGTTTGATCCTGTAGTCAAGGCAAAAAAGGAGAAGCCAGTCGATCCTGACTGTCATCACCTAATTAAAGGAGACAAGCCTGTATCAGGAAAGCTTTGGCCAACATCCTCTAAGAAATTATTGTAAAGATCATCATTCATACTACCCTTTCAGTGGATCAAGGTAGACAATGCATTGGATGGTGACTTAAGTAGGAGCTTTTTGTTTGTTTCAAGTTTTATTGATTTATTTTTAGAGAGGGGGGAAAGTAAGGAGAAAGAGAGGAAGAGATACATCAATATGTGGTTGCCTTTTACACACCCACTATTGGGGACCTGGCCCACAACCCAGACATGTGTCCTGACTGGGAATTGAAATGGCGATCCTTTAGTTCACAGCCCACGCTCAATCCACTGAGCTACACCAGCCAGGGCTAAAATAGGAGTTTTTAAAAAATGCAAAAATATTCTTCAAAATGGTAACTTCTTATCTCGAAGCCTTTTAAGAGATAAAAGTTTAACATGCAGTTGAATACATTCTTCAGGGGCTCAAAAAATATAACTGAGGTTTGTAGCTCTTTGTGACCTCCCTTGAGACAGGTTTCCATGCTGATTTCTGACATGAGCTGGATGGGAACATAATAATTCCCTCTCTTTGCCCTCTCTTTGCTTACTGGGTGTGAAGGGTTTTGCACCCAGCACATCAGTCAGGTTTCATAATAACACTGAGCCACCCAGATTTGAGATAAAAGATGTTGATGAATTAGTTCTCTATCTACCTTACCGTGTAACAAATTACTCCCAAACTCAGCAACTTAAGACAACAGCATGTATTGTCTGTTTCAGAGGACCAGGATCTGTGTGCAGACTAGCTAGATGCCTTTGAATCAGGTTGCTGTTTGGGGCTGCAGTCGAATCAGAAGGTGCCCCTGGGGAGGTTCCACCTGAAGCTCAGTTGCAGGCCATCTTCAGGATTCACTTGCTCGAGAGCTGCTGGCCGAGGGCCACTCCCAGGACCTGGACGTTGGAGCCTCTACACGCAGCTGCTCAAAGCACAGCAGCTCACCTGCGTTAGAGAGAGCAAGTGAGAGGACACCCGAGACGGAAGCTATGGTCTTTTGGTAACCTGACCTCAGACGTGACAGCCGGTCCCCTTTGCGCTGTTCTGTTTGTGAGAAGTGAGTCACTAGATCCAGCCTGCCCTCAAGAGGAGGGGGTTTCACAGGGAGTGCGTGGCAGGAGTTGAGAATTATTGGGGGGGGGGTGTTTTAAAGTAATGTAGCACCAATGTTGACATTTGAATGAAAATGAAACAGTCACTCACCTTGGCGTGCTGGTGCAGGGTGACTACTCTGTGTGTGGAGGTCGGGGCCGGAACCCCAGGACTTTTCTCAGAAAGAAGCTCTGGCTCAGCACTGACGCTCCAGCCTGTCCGTGGTAGAAGCCTGGATGGTACCGTGGAGCACACTGTGAAAACCATAGCGGGGCAAGGGGGTGCCCAGGCTTCTCCATCATGACTGTCTTTGTTTGACTCAGAACCGCGGGTCAGGGCAGACTTGACTTCAAGCGCCCTGCCAGGTTGCGATTATGAAGTTATTATTAATTTCATCAGACTTGAGATTCCTGCCCTCACACATTTCTTCTTTATAACAACCCTATTCTTTAGATGTTATTTTTATTTAGAGAGCTCAAGTAACTGCCCCAAACACACAGTAAGTGACTTAACTGAGTTTCAGGTTCAT
>PVIA01000584.1:0-2500 GCA_004024845.1 Tonatia bakeri | reverse complement strand
CAGTCATCACTGCTACATCGAACTGGTAGAATTCCAGCCATAAATAAGGAAACAATGCATTTAGTTAGCTGGCTTGTTTGTAAGCAAATATACATGTTCCTCTAGGCGTTTTGAAATCTTGAAGCTTTCTCACAGATACCTCATTTTCTGTGTGGAACCACACCCAGCGCTGGGGGTGTCCAGACTGAGACCCACTAGACAAGTGGGGTCCCAGAAAGCAGCAGAAACCCTGGGGCTCTCTGGCCTGGAAATCCCCAACCAAGGCTGACAGTGACCTGTCACACAAGGCAGTGTGTGACCCAGGCAGGCTCCACGGTAGAGAAAACAAAGCAGGTCCTAATTCAGTCGCCTCTTGCCTCATTCTCCCGGCCCTCTGCCAGTTCTCTTTCTGTTAGAGCCCTGGGGTGTATTAAGAAATGTGTTTGTCCTTTGTCCCTGTTTCTGGCACAAAGCTGCTCAAACCCCTGGAACTTCCCAAGTGATAGGAGTGTCTTTGGTTAGTCGTCAGAAGCCCTTTTTGATGATGAGATCATTTAGGATGGAACCCTCAGGTAGCCTCGCAATGGGGCTGGTGACCCAGTCAGAAGGTTGGAACATTCGGCCCCACACAAGAAGGTGTGGGGGAAACTGCAGATCAAGTTCTGTAAAAGCTCTTGAACAAATGATCTGATGAGCTTTCGGGTTGAGGAACAAATCCACATGCTGGAAGGGTGGTGCCACCCAGTTCCACGGGGACAGGAGCTCCTGTGCTGGGGACCTTCTTGATCTTGTGGTGCAGACCCCTTTATATGGCTAATCACCTGTATCCTTTATAATATCTTTTACAATAAGTTGGTAAACATAAGTAAATATGTCCCTGGGTCCTGTGAGCTGCTCTAGCAAATTAATCAAACCAAGAAGGGGATCGTGAGAACCTCTGATCCACAGCCTGTTGGTTAGAAGCACGACCTGAACTTGTGGGAGCAGTCTTGTGGGGCTTACCCTTAATCTGTAGAACCTGACACTACCTTCAGGTAGGTTAATTTCTTAATGGTGTTGAAAAACACCCACTGGGGCCTCTATCTGGAGCTTGCAGCACCTCTGACACCCACCGTGGAGCTTCCTGTCTTTGATCCTGCCTGGCCCCCTCCATGTCACTCCATTCAAAGGCCAACTCCTCCAGAGAGCTTTCCCCTATTTGAACTTTGACTTTGGTTAAAATTTCAGTTTGGTATCAATAACCTATCTCTGTGTGCCTTGGTTTTCTCATCAGTCAAATGGGGTGAAAATAGTAGTTGTCCCTTAAAGTGACAATGCTCAGCACAGAGCCTGGCACATGAGTGCCCAGTACATGCTGGTGGGCATTTCTTTCTCCCAAATGCACACATAAGCAATTTTCTTCTTTATTTATGGCCCTAAAATAAAAATTATGATGACAGGAGCCCCTCCCCCTTTGTATTGGCTTCCACCTCAGTTTCTAATTACTATCACATAAGGATATGATGATAGCTACTATGTGTTGAGAGCCAAGCATGTACAACTGGGTCCCTGACACACACAAAGTCGTCAAAGTGACAGGGTAGAAATTATTATCTGAATTTCCAGGAATGAGTGTGAAAGGGGTTCAGAATAGGTCTTCCCAAGGTGTGCTACTTTTGGCGTGTGGGTTATTTTGAGCCGAAGGCGATCAAGACCCGGCAGGCTCACAGGAAACTTTTACCTCTCCCATAGAGAATATAAATTGGGCTTTGCCCATAATGAGAGACATTATCAGAAGTAACTTTTTATGAGTTAACTGTAGGGCATGGAAAACATCCAATTACTGGACAACTGCTCTTCTCGCCATCCTGTGGATGACTTTCCCCCCTCTGAAGTCCCGAGGCCCCTCACCTAACCCTTCTGTCAAAATGTCCCATGTACCTTGTTTTAGCTTTGTCTCCAACCCTCTCGTGTATATGGGGTCTCTGACTCCTCTGTGTGGGGTTCCCACACATACCTAGGTGATTAATTTGGTTGTTTTTCTCTAGGTCGTCTCTCTTGTGTCAATTTGATTATGAAAGCTGCCAGAAGAACCCAGAAGAGTAGAATAAAACTTCTTCCTCTCCCACAACAGTCAAAGTGTCAGAATACCAGTAAAACTAAGTTTTATTTGCAAAGTGGGGATATTAATGCCCACTCATTTGGTTTATATTAAGATTTAATTAAATGTGATAATGCATGTAAAATACAAAGCACAGTACCTGGTACATGCTAAGTGCACAACAAATGGCAAATGATAACAATGAATACTCCTGTGCCTGGACCATTGTCTCAGATCCTTCCCACTCAACCTGACCCCTGACTTTCCTGATGACTCTGCTTCTCCTACAGCCTTTGCATGGAAATTGCTTGTGCTTCCTGTGTCAGTTCAGGCTCTGGCCAGAAACAGCACCCTCACTCAAACTGAGCAACGAGAAAAGCTTAGTAACAGAATGCAGGAACTAACCCACGTAGATCAAGAAGGAAGGGAGTGGGCGGAATA